>CAKALG010046637.1:16572-34573 GCA_916700815.1 Helicolenus hilgendorfi
CGGCTTCGTCGATTCTGATTGGTCAATCAAGGCATTCGATGTTGTGTTATATTTTTATAACAGACCGTTGCTACGGATGCAGTTCTATCTCGAACTCTGTAGGATCATTTTTGTGTCAAATTATTGATATCATAAGTAAGTGGTCATGTAATAAGTGGGATAATGTACAGCTAGCGGGTCATTGTTGTTAAATAAACCCCTACAGGGCGACGCAAGACCCCGACGCGAAGCGACAGCAACAATGACCGGCTCGCTGTACATTATCCCTGACTTTATAGCCACCCACAATGAACGTCAACTGCAGTTTATATTTAAAGGATAAAGTGCAACAATATCTGTTTTTCTTTAGGTATCTCAGTAACATTTGCTCTCTAAAAAAAACATAAATATTTAAGGGACATCAATTTTTACTTGGGTCTTTAAACCAGTAGGTTTAGCTATACAATACTTATGTTTAAAATGAAAAACAATTATAGTCCTTGTGTTTGAATACGAGGTGATCTTTTCTCTTAAAAGTTCCTCTTTCCACATTAATGCTAAAATTAAGTTTGCACACTTTTTGTTCCAAGTTTTCCCAGTGGGCCACATAAACTCACACTAGAAGTGCTGGCTTTATTTCTGCTTCTTTACATTTTATGTGGAAACCAACCAAGAATGCCAGTGCACTCCTGTAACACTTTCCACCCCTGTCTGTCACTGACACCAGTCTGGATGGAAGGCCAACAGCTCACATGAAGCCACAACCATCACATCCAATTAATGTGAAGATCTGACGAGGAAACAGTATCAGACCTGGCTGACAGTGCATTGCATTTCTAAACTTGATCTTTCAGCCATCTTTTAACTTGTTAATCATGTGTAGGGTGAAATAAAAATTCTCCACACATTCCTTAATGATGACAAAAAGTAAGACTGAGAGAGAAAGACCTTAATTATTTAGATGAATAATACTTCTTCTAGTATTTAGTAATAGTTGAAGCAGTAATTGAGCCAGGTGTAGCAGTAATAGGGGTATTAGATGTAGTTGTTGTAGTAGCAGAAGAAGTACTTTGAGCGCTCACCTTCAAAGCCCACCCTCTCCAGCAGGTTCAGCGGGTACCACATGAGGGGCTTGTTGCCGACAGGCAGCATTGCTTTGGGGGTGTTGTATGTCAGATCAGTCATACGAGAACCCCCGCCAGCCGCCATCAACACCGCCTGGAGCTCCATGATGTCTGCTGGGGACGGCTAAGAGAGAGGGACACACGGATTAACAGAGTCATATTCATATAAACTAAAAACGTACAACTCAGATCAAAATCTTTTTTTATGTGTATATACAGTACATATAAATGATTGTATGTGATTAGATGTTGTATAGAGACATAAGCTTGCATAATCTGTATATAGTTTGTGAATAACTTCTTGTGAGATTTTTGATGAGGTAGCTTTGAGGTTAACTATTTTACCAAAGGTAGCCACTTTATGCATCTGTTGGTATTGAATTCAATAACTCATTTTTGGTGACTCAACACTAAAGCTAAATGATTATTACACAATGAAGCATACAGAAAGTGTGATGGGAAAGCATCATATTAATGTATTTAAATGGAAAAACAGAAAGCCTACGTCTACTGTGTTTATTAATGAAATAAAATACTCTGTCAAATCATTGAAATTTGTAAAAAAAAAAAAAAAAAAAAGGACAAAAACAAACAAACATGAAAGCCATAAAACTACTGAAAAGATCACCTTTTATTATAACATATAATAAGTCATTGCCCAGGATGTGCCTCCCTAAATATCGTTTAATAAGTGAATGTATTTCTCATAGTTTGCTTTTTCAAAACCCCCCTGCAATTTTATTTTAATTGTTTTATTATTAGTATTATATAGTTTGCTTACTGTTTCCTGTCTCTATAAGAGACGTTAAATGCAATGATTACATTGTCAGAATTGTGGTTATCGTCCCATTCTTGATTTAAGTACTGGATATTAAGATAAGATAAGATAAAATAAGATATTCCTTTATTAGTCCCGCAGTGGGGAAATTTGCAGTGTACAACAGCAAAGGGGATAGTGCAAAAAAAACAAGATGCATCAGCTAACACAGTAAAAAGAGCTAAACAAAGTGTAACAAAATATGAACCATTTAAATAGAAGGAAGTATAAAAACAGGAGCAGCATATACAGTATTGACAATAAACAGACTATTAACAAAACTATTATTTATTTATGTACCATATTTACAAAAAAGACCATGCTTGCATAGTATACAGTACTTACACACCTAAAACTGACAATAACTGCACTATAATGTATACTGACTGTGCAATATCAATACTACTCGGGTGTAATTCATACTGTGCAATATTTTCAGGTGGAATTTCATTTCATTCTCACTGTACAATATCATTTTTCCAGTTGTGCAATTTTTTAATAGTCTGTTTATTGTCAAAAGTGTATATACTGGTCCTATTTCATCATATCGTTTTATCATACACAGCAGTACTGTGTGGCTGTAATGTGTTGTCAAGACCACATGCTGTGTTGAAAACTGGCACATTTGCTTGTTGCACAGCACATTTTAATTGCACAGTATGAGTTACACCTGAGTAGTAATGCTATTGCACAGTCATTATACAGTATAGTGTATAGTGTTATTGTCAGTTTTTGGTGTGTAAGTACTGTATACTATGCAAGCGTGGTCTTTTTTTTGTAAAATATGGCACATAAATAAATAATTAGGCAATCAGCATTTCTTTCTATTATGACAAAATTAGACACATTAACAGGTAGGTTAAAATTCCCAATGCTGACTCGCTCAATGGTTGAAACATGTGTAAATGTACCTGTCAGTGATCCCTGTTGAGATGACAGCAGCAGTAGGCGCATGTAAAGCTGGTTAGCTGTCACTGTTGTTAGCACTGAGCTAACGGTTAGCACCGAGCAGCAACCGGTACCGGGGCTTCACCGACAGCTCACGAGCAGCTAGACACGTCCGGTGAACAACAAACACCCACTTGGACAAGCGTTGGCGGCAGAAGTTAAATTAGTCGTTAAATTATTTGACAAGAGTTTAGGTAAAAGAAGCTAACAGCTAGCATCGTATGATGACACCATGGTGCGTTCAGGGAAATACGTCCGTGTAGGAAACTACTTCCTTTCCGTACAAATGGTTCCTACAAAGAGGAGAAGTGTAGCGCAGGACAGGTTTGTGTTTAATTATTTGCATCTTAAAATTCAACTTCTACAGTTGTGAGAATCTGTCTTTGACTTTACAGTCAGTAACGGAATAAATATTCAATTAATTTAAAGTAGCAATAGCCTACAACATCGTTGAAATACTCAATTACAAGTAAAAATCCTGCTTTCAAAATTATAAGTATGAAAGTATTAGCAACAAAATGTACTTAAAATATCAAAAGTAAAACTACTAAATGGCCCCTGTCAGTTTTATATTATTGGATCATTATTTAAAGGTCCCATTTCATGCTCATTTTCAGGTTCATGCTTGTATTTTGTGTTTCTACTAGAACATGTTTACATGCTGTAATGTTCAAAAAACACAGTATTTTCCTCATACTGTCTGCCTGAATATGCCTGTATACACCCTCTGTCTGAAACGCTCCGTTTTAGTGCATTTCAATGGAATTCCAACAGAATTGCGTTGCTAGGCAACAGTTTGGGTCTATGTGTACTTCCTGTCAGCTGATGTTATTTACATACTCTGCAACAGGAAATAAACTGGGACCCATTTAGAATGTTTACATTTAAAACCGTGCAATGGTCTTAATATTGTATATTTGTGACATCACAAATGGACAGAAATCCTAACGGCTTGTTTCAAATGCTCAATTTCTGAATACGAGCTCTGTGTATTTCTCCGTATATTGAGCGTTTTGATAGTTTAACAGTATTCATACAGCACTTAAACCTACTTTATAATGTATATCACTGTTTACAATATGGGATCTTTAATGATGTATAAATATGTAAGCACTACTTCAATTTTGTCGCTGGTTGAGGTGGAGCTAGATCTGAGTTCGGTCTATAATAATACATCGTATTTTAGAAACTGGTAGAACAAGTCCGTACGTTAGGTAAATAAAATCTTAATCTGAAGAGTAGAAGGCCTAACTATAACTGTTAACTAAATGTAGTGGAGTGTAATATTTGCCCCTGAAATGCAGTGGAGTAGAAGTACGGTGGAGTCAGGTAAAATGGTCCATCATGTAAAATGGGCAGATAAGGTTGGAGCCTCATAGCCCTTCAAAATGTTACAGCCAATCACAATAACTGATCTTGCTTTGTTGCTACAACACTAGTTGACATGTAAGAATAGTTTTGATTGGTCTGAGGTTACTAATATGGGCAGGGCATAGTGTTACATGAAGCATGTCAGAGAAATTGAATGGTAAGTGAGCATGACATAGCAAATGTCAACTCATCATAAGGACAATAAAGCAATTATAAGTACACTTACAAACAAAGCAAAATGCTTATGAGCAATGTTTTGACAGGCTCTTTCAAATAAAAAAGTTGAAATTTAAAAAACGCACAAATTCAGAAGCAGCTGATTGTCCAAAATCCTTTTTATTAGTCTGATCAGGCTGTCGAAACTGAGCAGGGGTAGGCAAAAACTTCAAACCAGTAATCAGGCAAGGTATCAGGCAGGCAGAATTAAACAAGCTAGGGAACGCTGGATAGCTAGGCATGAAACTCTAGATAATCTGGCAGAGGGTTGGTGAATCTGGGTCGTTATAAGAATGAGTGGCTGATGAGGATGATGAGGTCCAGGTGTAGACATGGGCGGGAAAGCTCAAGTGCGGGAAATGAGATGACTGCATTGCAGATGAGAGTATCAGGCAGGTGAGCACATGGCAACAAGCATTAAAATACACTGTAGGTTCCAATACTATTTAGTATGCCAGAAATAGATTTAGTATGTCTCAATACATAGTCAATGCAGTATGCCAAAAATACCAGGATGTCCTTCTGCATCCGGTCGCATTTTGCAGTATGCGGATATATGAGCAAGAGGGTCAAAGTTCAATGTGCAATGTTATGACAAAGTAATATGTCCCAATTGTATGCATACTGCATGCAATGGTACGTACTTTGTAAGAGCAGCTGCAGTAAGTACTGAAAGTAAAAAGAAAAAGTATGTGATTTGGAACATGGTCACTATCAAGGTGAACATATATATTTATATACGAGCTGAAAACATTATTCATCATCATCCCTGATGAAATAGTGTTAATATTTGTCTTATATTGACTCGATAATATAACACATAGAAGGAATCTCATAAATATAACCTTGATGACCATGATGATGATTATTATTCTCATTAGTTACTGAACAAGGATACAAAAGCCATAATAAAGATAAATAAAACAAGTTCTTTCTTGATGCTAGAAATGCTAAAAACCTACCTCATAAACTCACTTAAAATATAATTTAGTGTCACATAAAATCTGGTACATCCGCAACCAGTCATCACCATCCAGCCCAATCATTAATGGTTAAAAACATTACATACACCAGTTAAGACTCATGATCAGCTTACGCAACCATGTAACCATAGTAATAATAATAATAATAGAAAAGATGTTTACTAACTCTATTTATTAGTTTTTTATTAGTCACATTTTTTATCAATTTTTTTATTTTTTCAGTTGCTATTTTTGAATGAGTACTATAAAAGACATAAAGAGCTTTAAATACACATGTATTTTATGTCTCCTCTTGACCATAGTACAAGTAATTCCTTGGGTTCACACACACATACACATACACACACACACACACACACACACACACACACACACACACACACAAAGTGGTGTGAGCCGATTAGCAGCCAGAAGCCACCCAGCTCCTCCAGACTTCAAGCTTGAAAACTCCCAATTCACAGAGCTGAGACGTAACAGCAAATTGAGCTCGGGGAATGTGGCTTTGGTTTTGTTTGCTCTGGCCAGGAGATGAGCTTGACTGCTCGTTGCTGCTTGCTCGAAACCAGAAGAGCGAGAGAAAGGAGGGAAGAAGGAGACAGGGGGGGAGAAAAAGAGAGAAGGAGACAAACAAGCTTGTCAGTCTGTCTGTTGTTGCCTGAATGCCAGAATCATGAAATAAGTTAATAATGGAAGGAGGAAGCCTGGCGGGTTGAAATGTTGGAGGAAGAAGAGGGAGGAAGTGAAAATAGGTTAGAAAAGACAGGTTCCTGGAAAAAGGGGTCCTTAAGTAATGAGGAGAAAAAAAGAGTCGGAGGCTGAGGAGGAGGGAATCAGCTGGGAGAGGAGTGATTGAAGGCTGGAGAAAAGAAAAGAATAAAGGTTAAAGAAACAGACATGGAGACAGAGATACAGACAGACAAAGAGAGAGAGAGAGTGGGGTTTCCTTGTAAGATGTCCCAAACAGTGGAGAGGCATTTTGATCGTTGTATGAACAGCTGATGATATTACCCTGTAAGAGTTCAGTAATACATTGAATAGATGCATGAAGGCAAGTTATAGCTCATTATGTCTGAATGATTATATCAGCATAGCATAGAGATAGTGATACATCCACTTTCATAGACTGCCGTGTATACAACATACACCGGAGATAGAACAAATGTATTACAACAAAAAAATCTACAACGATTACATTAGAACCAGCTAAAACAATGTAGTCACAATTTCAATTTCTTAAAAATGACATTGATCTTGAATTTCTTTAGTCGATTAGTTGTTTTTTATGCTTTTTTCATGCTGAATGACTTATTTCCGAGAAACTTATAAGCACATCTCTGGTAAACACAAGATTTAAAGTGGTGCTTTTGTGTTATTCTTTGTTGAGAAACTCAGTTTTACAGCTCTGTCGATTAAATCAATTAATGGATTAGTCGACAAAATGGTAAATCGACTAAGAATTTCTTTGGTTGAGGACAGCCCTATTATAAATGACTACAATTTCTATGTAACAGGTTATACTTTCCAATAAGCTCAAGCAACAAAAGGTCCTTTATGTTTTCCTCTCTACCTGCCCAGTTTACAAGGTGTTGTCAGTGTGCAGGTGGCATCCCTCTCTCTCTTCATAAAAAGAGGGATCTGGCAAAATAAAAAAAATGAAGCTCCAATAAAAGTCAACCCGAACCACTGACACTCACAGAGATTACTGCTTGACTGGTTTACCACAGAGCGCTGATGTGTGAGAGACATTCCACATAACTAAACTGGGAGAACTGGGCTGCAGTTTACTGGTGTCACTGAAAGCTCAAGATGCAAGAGTGTCTTTTTTTGCCAGCCAGGGCTCTAGACTCACTTTTCCACTGGTAGCACTGGTGCTACCAACTTTCTCTGTTGGTTGCACCCTTTTTTTTTGGCAAAGCATGGTATTAATCAGTGGTGGAAAGTAACTAAGTACATTTACTCAAGTGCTGCAGTACAATTTTGATACTACTTTTACTAATATACTTTTCACTTCACTACATTTATTTATAATGAGTATATGAAATACAGTGCGTTGTTATACAGTGAATTAAACCACCCAACAGTATAGAAAATTAATCAAATTAGCTCTTTTGCAGCAGCCTCAACATTAAAATGCATCTTACATGTTACTGCATCAATAATAATAATCTAATATTATAATATCAAATAATATAACATCTAAAGAGCTCATTTTGCTGCATAATGAGTACTTGTACTTGTATACTTTAAGTACATTTTCTTGGTTATATACTTGCCAGCACATGCTGTTACAGTGTAGGCACATCCTTTCTTCCTTGGAAAGACAATGCTAATGCATCATCTTTTTCTGCATATGGCATGTTCATTATAAATAGAGAACACACAGGGACAGATTGTTATAAAGATTATCTTTCTCCCTTTTCTGTGGGAAATTAGACAAGAAGAAAAAAAAAGCTGAGAATAAGAGTGAGAGCATTCACAGGCAATTGGAAATCCACTGATCCCTTGTGTTTTGCATATCGTCAAAGCCCAGCTAATTTGTCAAATAAAGACATCCGTCTAAGCAAATGAGTGGGGGGCCAAATGAAAAAGACACAAACACAAAATACCACAGCTCCGAGACAGAAACAGATGGAGATAGGCCTGAGAGCAGACGCGTAGACAAGTGTGCAGGTCCAGTCACACGGAGTGACTTGAAATGGAGCCCTAAGATTTCCTCTGATTTCCTGCTCCCCTCCTTGGCCCCCGTTGCTGCATGCGTCTTGTAAATCATTCTCAATTCACTGAAACAAGCCAGTTGGATTAGCTTGGTTTAGATCATAAACATTTGCAGCACAGACCACCCAGGCAGAGAGCAGAGAGTGTGTGTGAGCGTGCATGCATGGGCGTGTGTGTGTGAAGTCTCCCTCTGAGTTTAGAGGTGGGCACTGCAGCACTCGAACGTGGTCTCGCACATACGCATGTGCACACACACACACAGACACACACACACAGACATACTTATACTGTGGTTTGTGTTTGCGCCACTTCCAGGGCCAGTGCACTGTGGGGCCCTCACCGCTGCCGTGGAAACCAAAACAGGCCCGTTCAACCAATGTCAGAGATTAACACACACAAGCCACAGATAAAGATGTCTCACTGCACTGCTGCTTAACAATACAGATATTTATTTTACTGTAAAAAGAGATTCCTTTTCAGACGTACATGCTTTTAATTACATTGAGTGTTTCCTTCATTGTTTACTAAGACTCAGCCTTTTGAGTAGACTAACTTTTCAACAAGACACGGGTCATTGTCTCATTGGAGCAAAACCCCCAAACCGAATAGATTTGTTCACCGTCACTTCTTGGAACCAGCTGCAAAACGTTAAGTGTCATCGACCCAAACAACTGTGATATGAAGCATGTTTTCCAAGGACTTTTGCAAATAAATGCATTTTTTTTTTCTTTACAAAGTTCAACACTCTGCGTCACCAGACCTTGAAATTCATTCTTTTTTCACTTAATTCTGCTCTTGTTTCTCTCCACATGCTGGAGGGGATCTGAGAGCCAAGCTGGTGTCAGAACCAGGAAATATCTGGGCTGGGTTTTGAAGAGTCAGAGTGGGAAAAGTTGGGCAACTCCCTGCCGCAAGGCGCTGGCACTTTTCTCTATACGCTGCTTGTCTGTCTAACTGTGTGTGTTGTCTTGTACCTCTCGGTTTACTTGCATTAGTTGTCAGTCTGTCTCACTGCCATTTATTTCTATGTTATCAACTTACCTGTCTATATCGTATTGGGCCAAATAGGATATGATGCTTTTTTTCAAGAAAAAGTTGGGGTCATTTTATATTGAATGGAGTGAGTAATGGCTCTTGTGGTGTTAAAAAAAAAAAGTATATTTTTGCTTTTTCTTTCTTCAAATATAGGTATTGCAAACAGGGTTGTCATCTTAAAATCAGGCTTGTCTTATATTCTTCTTCTGTGTTAGGTGTGGATAGGCCTCATTTGTATATGTGTGCGTAAGTGCCGTTGCTTTGTTGATATATTTCACAATGTGAAAAGTTTGTAGTCGAGAAAGACAAATATAAGGAATAAGGAACATAAAGAATGATATAAGATGAAGGATAGAAGGAAGAAAGAACGAAAAGATATAAGTAAGAGAAAGGAATCCCACCGTGGTTTGACCACACGTTTCCAGCAGCTTCCAGGTCTTCAGTGTGTGTGTGTGTGTGTGTGTGTGTCTACATGTTAGCCTTGTGTGGTTGAGGGACCTCCCAGTCAGTGGACAGTCCGTCAGACAGAATATGGCCACAGACAGACACACACAGACAGACGGACTTTGTATATATCGATAGTTAGATATAATGAATGTTACGTTAAGCATGTTGAACTGTTCCAAATGAAATGACCTTACAGGAATGACCTGGGATATTATCAAGCCTGCATACTGTCACAATCTGATGTGACACATGTAGGTCACAATATTATTCCGTTTTAATGAAAGGTCCGTTCAGTGGATTCATCAGATAAATCTTACTGCAAACAGGAAGTGGTAGTTCTATTAGTTTAAATGAACATATAAACAATCAAAACAACAACAATTAATTTGTATTGGATGAACATTATTTTCTTGCATCATGATCACAAGAAAATTTTGTGCAAAAACATGATACATTTGAATAGAAAATTCAGGCATCGGTGTTATTCATAATAATTAAAAGATGCAACAAATCAAGCGTAGCCAGTGCGTTAAGTGTGTGTGTACGTGGGAAGCGAGTGGTGAAGCAAGTGAGAGAAAGCGAGCGGTGGCGACGTGTGCAAGTAATGTTATCTGTGCTACTGTAGAAACATACCTGAGCAACATGGCGGACTCCCTGAAGAGGACCTGCTCCCTATGTAGATATGAAGGACTCATTTTAAGCTAATGAAAATACAACTATTCTTAGTTTCAGGTGATTATACACTAATACTCATTAAAATCATACTCCATTTATGTCAAATAGATCCCCCTAATTGTTACACACTGGTCCTCTAAGGGCTGTTAGGATTAGCAATTAAACATCATTATACATTCAGAAAGAAAACCTCTCTATCGTGCAAAATATTGTTCAAATCCTAAGTCCTCTTCTGTAATAGCAAACTTCTAAAGGGATGAAAAGCACCAATTCAGGATGATTTGGAAAATCACTTCTCTCTCCTTTTGAAATGGTTCATGGGTAAGCAATGACTCAGCAACGGGTTTAGCTCTTTTTATGTATAAACCTGTCCCGTTTTATGGACAACACACCCAAAATATTTGGTCATGTTTGATCTCTTTCTATCTGGTGGCCTACATGTGTAGTTAAACTTTCCTTCCCTTTCAGCAAAAACAGAGAGAGTGCACGCATATACACACAGAGAGACACACACGCGCGCACTCATGCACATACACACACAAAAAAGAAAATCTTCTTTTCAACCGAAATAAATGTTTATGGCATTCCAAACATTTTGTGTGTGAGACAGTATGTGTGGTCCTGTCTGCACCTAGCATGAGGTTTGAGGTTAAGGTGTTTGTCTGCTGGCGTGTGAGCTGTGGTGTGTGCGTGCATGTCAGTGATGTGTGTGTGTGCGGTTATGTGTGTGAGTGAGAGACAGACAGAGAGACACGATGATCTGAAGAACACCCATGCGTCTGAAAAGTTTTGAAAAAGGGAGAAAGAGATAGAGAAATAATAAGAAAAAAAAAGTAATTTACTGGATCCAAGTTGTTTAGGAACACTGTGACCTAGTGCGGAGGGCAGGTAACGCAGTAGGTCGTTTGGTGGAGCCATGTTTAATGAAATAAGTCAAATAAGTTGTGATTCATATTTTCAGAGTTAAAAAGAAAATTCTACAAAGAAGGAAAAAGTCAGCAGACCCGTTGGAGACGGCACGAAATGATGAGGCAAACACACAAGTGTACAGACACAAACCTACAACAAAAAAGTCACGACAAAAGAAGATGTTTTATTCTAAACGTACTGGTTGAGGAGCTACTGTACAGTATAAGTGAAATGGAGAGCTTTAATACTGCCGAAGTGTCAAACATAAATATTTGAAGGCTGGTGTTGAAGGCAACCTGTGCTGTAGGTGTCAAGTTAAAATGACCAACACTAAAATAATGTTAAAGGAACACTGGAATTTGATTGGCTGATGACGGCCACAGGTTTCCATTATTTGAGCTTATATACTTTAGGTGTAATCTTTACAGAAAGCATACCAAACTACCTGTGACAGGTTACATGTTTACAGTAGGTTTTATAACCATTTTAGTATTTTGTTAAAGGAACAATATGTAGTACTGCAGGACAAATTCAACACATTGGGGGCGTGGCCCGTCTGCTTCTGATAGCAGTTAGCGCAAATTTTCACAATTTGAGGGTTACCTTCTAGACACGACCGTGTTAGCCTCTGGCCTGTCTCCTAAAAATTATGTTCCCATACAACTAAATTGTATTCGAATTACATTAGGTAGGAAACGTATTTTGCCGTGTATTACATTTGTCTTTACGTATCACAAATACCTTAATTACGTAATTTATTTAATACCTTCAATACATAATTTTGTGGGTTGCACCAGCAGTAGTCGGAATCACTTCACCTGCTGTGTCTCAAATACTCGCTGCCTTGATAACCCAGATGCACACGGGCCACAGAGAGATGTGCCAAAGCTTTTCAGGTCAGGTAGAAACATTAACGTTATCTCTGTTGATCCAGTTCCTTAGCTTGCTTCCATGCCAGCAGAAGGCTGCGTTTGTGTCAATTTGTTTCATATGTGGCAACTTGGTGTTGAAATGGGCAGTGGACGGGATCACGCCAAAACAAAAACAGACGTTCGGACCGGATTGAAAATTTCAAAGGAGAACATTGTTGTCGGGGAAGCCAGTATTTCAATTTAGCATGTTTCCTTAATCTCTGATGAGTCCTTTAAATATGTGCCATGTCCCAAAACTGGTTGGACTACAGCAGCTGTATCTTGACATCTCTAAATCATGGGAGTCGAAAGATGACAAGCCAAATTTGTGGAGAATTGGATCAAAGGTCTGTGACTGGTCGGCCATTAAAAGCACCCCTCGTGTTCACATTTGGCATGAAGTTAGTGTACAAGTGTGATGAGATTTGGACGAATGTACATCGGAGCATTTAAACTTAAACATTATAACATACAGCTGCAGCAATGACGAAGGCCCCAGTGGAGCCACTGATAGACAGACGCACACCCACTATTGATTATACGCCTACACAGCTAGTTGTAAGTGTTTATTTTGAAGTGACACTTAGTTGAAATTAGAGCTTGACAGTTCGTTTTTAACCTTGAAAAGTTGACAAAAAATCTCCTCTACTCCATCGCTTGTTATGCAGCCTTTGACTTCATCTTCATCAGCAGGTAGGTGGAGGCTGCTTGGTTGTCATGGAACTATAGATGTTCAGAGCTGAATATCTGAAAGTGTCAGAACTTACAGTAGCAAACTGGTGATTTTGCGGTGTGGCACGATGGCTCGACGACGCACTCCCCATCCCCCTGACAATTATCCGACATGCTGAAATAAACTGAAGAAATACATGTGTTAAATACATCCACACTATGTGTGAACCAAAAGAATTAGACACTAGCCATGTGTTTCTTTTTGGCATATAAAACAGACTTGTGTTGTAAAAACAATAATAACGCAGCCCTAATAACAATAAAGACACTCAGTAACAAATAGCACACAATGCCTTTCCAGCACTTTTCAGTTATTTCCCCAAAGGACTGTAACGCCAGGCACTATAAAATACATGGAAACAGTTGTTTGCATTTAGAGACCATTATACAAATAAATAGCAACACACACATACAGGCGGGCATATTCACACACACACACACACACACACACACACACACACACACACACACATGACCACACACACAATTGTCGAGGACACTCAAATGATGATACAAATGTTGTGATTAAGTCAACATCTGACCCAGGGTATGCTGTTTGATGCAATGAGTTACATTTCTTTTTTTGTTTTAACTTGCTTTACTTTGGCTAACATCAGAGTATTTAGTTGTTTTTATGGCATCCTTCACTGTCAATGCCAATTGAGAACTGTAAATGCAAGTGTCCGCTCTTTCACCTCGTTTATTTTATTTTTATTTTTATTTTTTACAAATTTATTTGTAGCCAAAGGATGAGTGTTTCTAATTTGACCACGCTGACGGCCTGTCTCTGTGAATGACAATGTGAGTCAGTCTGTTGTTTGGTCAGACCACCACTTTGGGCCAGACTAAAATATCTCAACAACTATTGGCTGGTTTGCCTTGACATTTTGTGCAGACATTCATGCTCCCCAAACGATAAATCCATATGACTTTGGTGATCCACTGACTTTTCCTCTCGCCATCGTCAGGTCAATTTGTTTTAGTTTTCCAATACTTTAGCTCATGACCAAATACCTTCAAAACTAATGACATTTCCATCATCCTTGGCTGTATTGTGTTTAATGCTTATTAGGTAATGTTAGCATGCTAACACACTAAGATGGTGAACATGGTAACATTATACCTGCTCTACATCATACATCTACAACATAAAAGCATTATCACTGTGAGAATGTTAGCAGGCTGACATTAGCATTTAGCTCCAAGCAATCAGATTCATTTGAGTCAGGTTCAAGTAGTCAAGATGAGTGTGCATGCTATTCTTACTTCACTTAAATCCAGCAACTGGAGAAGGATGCAAGTAGAACTAATCAAGACAATGACACATGACCTTTTGGTTTTTTTACACCATTTAATTGTATGTCTTCTCCCCCAACAGGCAGCTTGAACTTAAAATGAAACAAATTATGTGACTTGTGTGTCTTGTATAATTAAATGAAATTGAGAGGAAAGGAAAAAAAAAACATGAAAAGCAACAAAAAAAAGATTAAAGTCTTAACATAAGCAAATGTAATAACCAATACATGAACCAATGCATTTTTAAACATGGTTTCCTATTGGGGAAAATAGATTATTTCATAGAAATATTTATATTAAACACATATGTAGGTCTATCTTATCATTTATCATTGTATAATTTATTTAATTATTATTTATTAGTTGATAGTTATGTTAGACTGCCCCGGACCAGGTTACTTTCCCAGCATAAGTTGCCATAGTAACTGAGCTTGAACTCTGTTGACCCAGCGTTTACAGAAAGAAAAATAGGAACAGTATCAGGATTAGTTCAGGTTAGTTGTGGTCTGGAGGCGGGCTCAGACTCTCTTCTTATTAAAACCAAAGAATATGACATAAAGGTTTGATCCCGTGTGTGCTGAAGGGTGAAGACCAAGGAGCTAGTTAATCTCTAAATGTATCAGCCCACACATCTCTAACACACAAGCATGCACAACAATATGTGTAAATGTGTGTGTTTTAAAGACAGTGAGAAACCGAGGGAGGAAAGAACAACATCTAAATGACTTTTTTGTTTCTTGTGAAATATATTTTGAGTAGGAGGCTGAGTATCATTTCAAGGGTTTCTGTATCAAAAAGAAGATGGTGTGCATATGCTTGCACACACACACACACACACACACATAGAGAGAGAGATACATGTGTCTGCTCCAGATGTTGAGAGTATTTTGTTTCAGTGAAGGTAGTGCCGCCTCACATCGGAGAGGAGATAAATCACAGCCCCTGGACAGCAGTGAAGACACTTTTAGAGGCGTTCATAAACCCACCGCGTTCACTTTGTTCCCCTATGGCAATATTCACAGATGCTGTTTGGAATGACAGTCATATACAGAGAGCAGTAGGACAGGAGAAGTCGTACACAGGGACAATTATTTTCAATGTTACTCGTCAACTTTTATTTTCTGGTCGAGAGGGAATGGAAATGTTGCACCACATAAAAGACAATATAGGCTCATGCTGTAAATACTGTACATGATGAAGCAACAGGTGTGAGAATGATGCTGCAAAGATGTAGTAGTAACATTTATTGTTATTAAGATGATTTTGAGGTAGGTGGGTTTGCTTGTTCCCCTCTACATTTCCCACCTATGCAAGAGCACAACTGAGTTATTACTGTTACTATTACTATTACTGGAAGTTCAATATCGGATTTGACTGTAACTGTATCTACGTGATAAAACTGTATATGACAGTTTACGTTTTAATAAAGTACCTGCCACTCAACCCTATGCATTCCCCACACATTCATGCAGGTTTCCAAACCTGCAGTACTCCAACATAACCAGAAGGAAATGCAGTAGTAAAAGTAGTCAATGTAAGTAGTCATGCCAATGTAATGCCATACTAAATTAATGATATGAGGAAAGTAGAGGTCATACATGCCTATCAAGGTTACTACACCATATTTGCCAGATGTACAATAGGACAAATGCATCTTATCCCTGTAAAATCAGACTGATCATTCTGTCATTCATGGCCACAAAGTTGATTTGTATCACTGTGACATGATCAAAAGACGTATTCTTCTCTTCCACCCAACATCACAGAGGTCTAAAATAGTTCTGCCTCCGTTGGATATCAGCATATATGAGACACTTGTGGAATAGCCTTGGACCTTCATTCATGTGGGGCGATTCAAAATCACCATTGTGGTTATGTGAATGACAGCAGCTTCCTGGCCAGCAGCTTCCTGACCACTTATACAGTTGCTTCTCCTCTCATCTTGATATGGAGCCTTTTTGAACAGAGGAGGTGTCATCAATCATATCTTCAAATGTGGTCTCTCTCTCTCACACACACACACTCACCGACGCACAAACCTACTATGTGGTCTAAAAAGTAAAATGAATTGAAAAGATTAAAAGAAACATATATAGCTATTTCATTGTGTTTTAAAGAAATAAGACATACTTAAGAATATAAGTGAATAAGTAAGTCTGATTAAGAGGAGACAGTACAGGTGAACGGGGTAAAAATAGATATCACCATGAAAATTCACCCGTTGATTATGTTTAAATATGCAAACAAAGGATTATCTAATGCTAACTTTTGGTGAATTTAGGAGAAAATATATAGACACAAACAGACAAAGTAGTAAAATAAACACCTAAATGTGTATTTTGGATGTTATCCATATTATGGAAACATAATAGCTCAAAATTGATCAGTGCATGAAGAAACAACGTTTTTACATGTAGTGTCTCACTTTAAAGTGTATGACAAAGATCGTCATCTTTAGAGCCCACTACTGAGAAACTCAACACGTCAATTTTCGATAAAAATATGACTTTATATACACATTTTGCCCTCATTGGACTTAAATGGATTGAACGCTGAGCGCTCTTTCTTTCTCATTCCACCCACCAATTGTTTAGGAGGCCTTTAATCATGTAAACATTTTTAATGCAACATCATAAATAAATAAGTTATTGGTAAGTCTTTAGGTTGTACTGTTAAAAATGTGGACATACATCTGTGCTGTTGGCCTCTGAAGATATTCTGCTTCTGTATGAGCTAGTGAATGAGCATCATCTGCTGGTCTGATGGAAGTATTGCAGTTAACATGGTGACTTAAAAAAAACAGATGTGCCTTGCACTCTGCTGTCAATGAGGCAAAGTGATGTTAAAACTCCACACTTAGACAAGACAAGTGTTTGAATGGCCAAAGTAACTCTTGGTGACTTATATAATGCAACTTTTATTCTCACCCTGTCCTTTAATATCAAATAATTTTCTATCAGGGCATTTCAGCCATCTTGCAAGCACATCCGTACAGTATCTTTTGATGTTGTAATATTGATATTTCAAAGACCCTTTGCTTAGTTGAAGCAATGATGCAGCTCCACAAGTAGATGATTTGGAAATGATGATGGCTGCATCGATCTCTTCGGCATTCATTGTGCACTGTGTGAAGAGTTGATGAAATACAGACAGACAAGTGCTTTTATTTTTTAATATAAACCCTTGTAGGAGTCATTATGCACACCACCAGATGTTACCATAATTTCTTAGCTCCATTGGCCCAAAAATGTCACGAATCAGACAAAATGCCTCATTCACTTCTGAGGTGAATGTTTGAGCCGAGCTGCTTAATTATTAAAAGTGTGTGCTGTCTGCTCCGAGGGGGAGATATTCTCTGGACATGATGTGACTGACCTTGTTGCTTTCAACCCATTCACACTCCCGCCTTGCTTCACTGGTGGATGTCACAGTGTCACCCACAGGGATGAGGGAGAGGGGGGAAAGAGAGAGAGAGAGGTGGTTGGTAGGCATTCCTACACTGGTTGCTACTTACACGTTCTGCTTTTACACACACACAATACCCCCCAAACACACACACACAGCAAGTCACAGCATCCTCACGTATAGATCTCTGGCAAAGCCAAAGCGATGCAACTGCTACTCCATTGTGGAACCCCTTAACTCCCTCCCTCTCCCACTCTTTCTCCTCGCTCCCCCCAATCTCTACCCCAATCCCTGCTAGCTGGCCCCGCTCTTTTCTCCAGGTCGTCATGGAGACGGCTAACAAAGCCATCACTTTTACCAATTTCCTCAGAGACAGGTGCTGGCACAATGACTGCTTCCTCGCCGGCTGAAAGGGGAAGGGGCAAGAGGGGTCCATGG
>CAKALG010046640.1:13444-27153 GCA_916700815.1 Helicolenus hilgendorfi
CTCACCTCCTCTCCTCCTCTCCTCCTCACCTCAAAGGGCAGCTCAGACAGGTTGTGGTTTCCTGTGAGCTCCAGTCTCTTCAGGTTCTCACAGTTTCCCAGTTGTGGAGGAACGCTGGACAGACGGTTGTAGCTGACGTTCAGTTCACTCAAACCCGTCAGTTTACCTGAAGACAGGAGAGACGCGTTGTTCTGTTTCACAAATCGCTTTAGGCTGAACTAAAACGCACCGACATGATCTCACACCATCTGATTCAAGAACAAAGGAAGAACTAAAGAAATGAACCTGAGACCCCAAAAACTGGAACCCAACTCTCTCTCTCTCTCTCTCTCTCTCTCTCTCTCTCTCTCTCTCTCTCTCTCTCTCTCTCTCTTTCTTTTTTTGTCATACGTAGGCGTGCAAATATTGTTATATGATGAGATTATGTTAATGGCGAAAAAATGATATATGTCACATGCAGCTCAAGATCAGTCTGGAAGACGGAGATGAGATGTCTTTGTGGTGCACACAATGGGGGAAAGCTCCTCGGGCATTCTTTTAATCCATCCTCTCTCCAGCCTTTGAATCCTCAGCCAGGAGCCGCAGTAGCACAGTAGCACAAATAGCAGAGAGATCCTCCGTCTTTCCTCTCTCATCTTGTATCTTTGCGCTCCCTCTTGTCCATCTCCACCTCTGTCCATGTCCGTCCCGGCAGCACAGCAGCGCAGCTTGCCCCTCCTTTGTTTGCATTTCAGCAACAAGCCAACTAAAATATTGATGAACCCCATGTGACCCCCTCAACGCTGTGTCAGCAGCGTCTTTTAATGTTCCTTTCGGGGGAGGCACCGCGCTCGGCTGCTTATTGACTAGTGCTCATGTTGGACAGACTTCACATGATGCAGACATGTGCTGTGTGTGTGGCGCCAGCTGTTTCCCACCCTCTCCGTAGTAGGTTGGGAACCAGAGATGAAACCGTGATGTTGACCTTATTCTGAGAGTGACCCTTTAATCCCCCGACATGGATTGACAGAGATCATACACTGATCTGAGCTGGTGACTGATTTGCCACAGACAACAAAACCCTCCACAGCAATGCTCTTACTGCCACAGAAAAAAGAGGCACAGGGACTTCTATAAGTTCAGAAAACACCACAGGCCGCATGCCTGATTGTCTCTGAGTGGTCCGTATCGTTTCACCCTCCCACTGCTTCCTTTTTGTACATCTCATCTCACCCTGGCCGACCCCTTCAGTACCCAGAGGACATTTCTGTCTCTAAGCTCTCCAGCGTGCCCTACAACCTGTTTCCCCGAAGCACAGGAGGAGATTTAAGAATGTGTTGGGTTGCTTACGAGGCGCCACACGAACACAGCTCACCCACAGGGCTTCGGGGTTCCACAGCAAAAGAAAGATCAGACCACCATATATTCTTGTTCCTCCACAGACGTAAATAGTTTTTATGTTGTGCCAGCGGCATCAGCAGGTTATGGAAACTTGAGCTCTGAGTGGCATCGCTTCCGCTGCGGTTGCCATTTTTTTTCCATATGACTCGGACTCTGAGTGATAACTACATCCTCTTTACCCCGTCTCTCTTTCACTTCTTCCAGCACATAAAAGCCTGCTTCCTTTTCCTCTCCTGGCCCTTGGGGTCAGTAACCTAACCCGTACTGTACTACAGCAGAAGAACTACTGATGTGTGCAATAAAAGTAGCAATAACAGTGACAATTTCTTCCCATTTTCACCCCTATTTTTAACAGCGGATGGATTTGCTGATAGTGAGATCTCACCTAATGTAAAAGCAGAGACATCCTGCTCATTGAAGGTGTTGTTCCTCGCGACGGAAGGCAAAAACTGTTAACGTGATTGACACCTTTGATTGCACGATTCTAGTTTCCTTTCTCTCAGAGGGTTTTTGCAGTATCAATCCATTTTGTTTACAAGTCGGTAAAGATGTTTCCTGATATCAATGTAGGTCATGATTAAACAATTGCATTCCAAATAACATATAAAATCATCAAACTGAAAGTAAAGGACTGTGTTCCACTATGCATTTAATGAGAGCAACAACTCAACAACTAAAGTACGGTAACACAGTAGTACAACTTGCTCTAAGTTATTTATGTAGACAGTCACAGTTCATATCATCATAACACGATTCTGCTCAGTCAATAAATGATGATATTAGGGCTGTCAAAGTTAACTCGCTTATAACGGGTTACCACAAATTTATTTTAATGCCATATTCTTTAACCCATTAACGCAACTTTTGGGCTCAGTTTTAAAGCTAGAGTGAAGATACTGGTAAGATATGAAACTAGAAAACCGAAGGAATCCATTAGTACCAATCATGTCATACTAGCTTGTCGCGGAGGTGGAGGAGGCTAAATTTTAGCAAGAAAGAACTGGCATGGCCATTTTCAAAGGGGTCCCTTGACCTCTGATCTCAAGATATGTGAATGAAAATGGGTTCTATGGGTACCCACGAGTCTCCCCTTTACAGACATGCCCACTTTATTATAATCACATGCAGGTTTGGGGCAAGTCATAGTCAAGTCAGCACACTGACACACTGACAGCTGTTGTTTTCTGTTGGGCTGCAGTTTGCCATGTCATAATTTGAGAATATTTTTTATGATAAATGCAGTACCTGTGAGGGTTTCTGGACAATATTTGTCATTGTTTGGTGTTGTTAGTTGATTTCCAAATCTCCCTTTAAGGTTGCATTTTATTTTGAACAGATACAAAATGTGTGATTAATTTGCGATTAATCGTAATTAAATATTTGAATCATTTCACAGCCCTAATTATTACATGAGACCAACAACTCAGCAACTTAAGTACAGTAACAGCCTTTACAGTTCATCACAATATGATTCTGCTATAAGTCACTAAATAATAATACTGAATTATTGACACACATGCTATTTCAAATGTTATAAATGCTGGTTATTTTTGCCCTCATATGTGGTTGAGATTATTTATCAGTACGAATGCATCAGCCTTTGTATCTGGTGTGTCAACAGCTACCATTTTACAATATCTGAAAAATCGAGCAGTGGAGAAATTCAGCATACTTTTCAAAGAGACCCCCCAGTCACGTTTAATTAACTCAGAGCCAGTAAATCGATCACCAAAGCCCTGAGTTCAGTGGCTCGCTCCACGCGTTCCCGGTGAACTGGAAAAGATTCATATTGCTGACGTTCCATCTTTATCACACAGTTACGACTCTCTTAGATATTACATAAAGCTTAGGACACTGTTGGACTTCGCTTTCCCACTCCTTTGATCAACATTATCAAAACACGGTGTCACCCCTGATTTATCTGCCGGGGCTATTCTGGGCTTCACGCGTCGCACTGCAGACATCACGGGCATTTCACCCCTCCGTCACAGCCCTTATTGAACTGGACTTTACTGCACTGTGATAGTACGTTGCATTTCAATGACGAGAGACACTTTCTGATCTAAATGCTAATGTAGTATCCTGTAGTCAGAGTATACTCACTTTACTTGTAAAACCCCTGCCTGTCTCTCCTGTCCAACCGCATCTCCCACAGCTCTGACGGACGTGCCTGCAGGAATTAAGTCTAGATTGAGGCTTGGCTGCAGGACTGGCTGCTGGGGCTTTGGGGCTTTACGTGTATTTAATTTTATATGTGTGTGTGGGCGCCCTGAGTGCACCTGTGTCTGTCTGTAGGTTTATGGATATGTTAGAACTGCTGCTTTTTCACTCAAATCCCGACAACAAGCCGCAAACATGCGGCTCTCAGCTGTTGGTCTCACAATGTCACTGTCACGTTTTTTCCCCTCGTGAGAAGGCAAAAAAACAAACACAAAAGTGTTTATGTAAGTGTGGGAAATATGTGTGATGGGAACAGTGTTGAGCCCTGTAAACGGTCAGTCAACACCAACTTGTTAGTCCCAGATGTGTGTTTGTGTGTTTACAGCGTGTGACTTTAAGAAACTGTGCCTGATCCGTTCCAGCTTTAGTGCCATTATCTGGAGTCCTCGCATGCTATCACTATTGGATCTTCAAGGGAGCGTGATGTCATAAATTCCTAATTAACACCCTTTCCAGACACCTTTATTGACTTTTTGGTTGCAAATCACCCAAGAATGACTGAAGGATGGCGGAACTGTCTGGCCGGCCTCGTCTCGGAGGGTAATATTCCGAGCGTCATAAAAGGGCAAGACGGAGCCATAAATATCAAAGCAGATTGACATCTGATTTTAATTTGATTAGGGAGACGAGACAGACGTCACAATGAATAGCTTGTTGGAACAATCTCTGCATAAGTGCGTGTTCTTTGACCGAAAGTCAATTGCAAACATGCCCTTACCTTCTTGTTTGTTTAGTTTGTACTTTCATGCAGTATGTGGTCCATAGGACACGTCATGGGGTCTGTAGTGTCTGTTTGCATCCACAGCAACACACTCGACCACACTTTCAGAGGATCTAAGGGCCACTGACACTGACATATTGTGTGGGAGGAAATCCTTTGTAGATGTAATCCTGTCCTCATGCCCAGGCCTTGATCATACATTCACACCAGGATCATGTGCTGTTGCATGTCATCTACCGCATGTCTGCAGGTCTGGTACGGTTTCAGATTGACTGGTCAAAGGTATGCAGCACTAATTCCTTGTGTAATATGAGCAAAGACATAGCAATTATGTAGACAATCTTTGTTACACATCTCAAAAAAGCAGCAGTCGCCCTTCTTGAATGCTCTCATGACTGTACCGCCGACGTCACCAGTTACATTCCTCCACAATTACACCTTCTCGCTGTCATTTAAAAAACAATCCATCAATTTTCTCCGATTGACATTTTAACGGAGCCACTGTTTTATTTTTGGGACGCTGTCATGCGTGAGATGACCTTGTGACTGTGGCTGTGATTGTCATGATTCAATTCCAGTCAGTAAATCAGAGACATTCATTGGCAGGATATCAAAGACATTAAAAAAAGTTACTGACGTTCTTCCCCATGAAAGACATGATTCTCTTCATTAATTTGGCTAAAAATAGTGGGTCTTAATTTGAATTTATCCAAGAGGCATCTCGGAAGATGATTGAATGAAAACAACTTTAAGCTTGATTGAATTTTTCTTCTGCTAAAAACAAACATCTGAAGTCACGGACACTGATTGAGCCACCGAAAACACCACGAGATTCGAAGCAGATTTCATCAACAGGGAGGTCAATATCTTGCAGGTTTCTGTATGATATTGTAGCCAAATGTGAAAAACGAATTCAGTTTCATTTACTTTAAATCACCTCCGCCTTCAAGCTTTACACATTTACACAAGCAAAGCACTCCTTCATCTCATAAACCTCATTATCTCAGCTGTGGTGAAGGCAACCATGGTCTTTCATCCAGTGACATTTTTGGGAAAATGAGTTTCATAGATGAGTAGGGCTGGATTTAATGATTTCACGAAAGATAAATCTATCAATTGCGCTTTGATTAATAGTCTAATTAGTCATGCAGTCTATGAAATGTTAAACAAGAATGACAAAAGACAGTAGTAAGAGTCTTGTTAAGTGCTAAAAGTGACAAAAACAAACAGAAAAAAGAATTTATTTTAGAATGTATAAAATCCGAGAAAAACAAGCATCGAGGAATAAAATGTAGCAAAACAAACTTCCAGAAGTAATGACCAAAAGGGTTCAAAAAGACACACACACACACACGGTCTCAACAGACACTCTCATATATTATGATATGGTATCAAAAAACATTCTCTCAAGCAAACTCAGCTTTCACACAAACAAACTGCTCTGTCATTTTTTTTTTTTGCAGGCGTCACAGATAAAGTGCACCAAGAATTCACTTTATCAAAAGTAGATTTCGGCTCGTAATACAAAGAACTATATAACATGAGTGGGTTTCATTTTTTTTTTTTTTTTTTAGCTTTGCCCATTTATTTTCTGTCCTTCTATCTTCTGCTGCTGGGCCGAACCGTCCTCTGGCCGTGACTGATGGTGTGTAGATTGTGTCTGGAGATTTACTATGTGGTCATAGTGTTTTCTTAAAAGGAACAAGTTATTGTTAATATGCTGGGTATTAAACTGCAGTAGATTACTGTAAACTAGACTTGATGGAGATGAAGAATTCCAGCTGCGGCCTGTAGACTAACAGAGGTAAACTGGTAGAATCGGTCAATAAAATCATATATTGGATGCTGTGTTTTTGATGGAGGACGTTCATTATAATTTTATAGAGTACGGTCTAAGACCTGCTCTATATATAGCAGAAGTCAGCGATGATTTAGTTGTCACCGTATTTTTTATGTTTTTATGTTACGCCACTTCCAGAGTTAGTTTAACTCTCTTCCTGAACCAAACTAAGTCGTTTTTTTGCCTAAACCTAACTAAGTTGTTTCCTGTGAAGACGGAAGTTTAATTTGAAAAAGACTGGTGCGGAAATTGACACGTGCGTCACGTGTTTCTACACAGTTGTAGGAAAATGCACAAAAAATTAGGAATAACTTTTCGTAAAATATCATACGAACCGTTGTATGAAGATATGTTGACTTGTTATGAGGAGTACTACTCTGAAAACAGATATAAACTGTCATCTCTGAGATGTGGAATTTAAATAACATGGGTGTTTTACTGGTCAGGGAGGCTCAAATAGAAGCCTCTAATTGAGTTGCATTATGGAAAATGAAGGAACCTGTATTTTTGGCGCTTCACCCATTCTAAGAACTAAAAGTCAGGATTTGTTTTAATCCATCTCTTGCAAGTCCTCAACTTTATGAAAGTGTGATACTGGAATACCTCTCCAATACTCCTCTGACCAGTGTCCAGCTCTGGTTAGTGCATCGCCAGCAGTAACAGCCAACTGGCAGGCACTTTTCTGTTTTTGGAGAACAAAACAACAGACCCATTATGCCACTGTAGAATCACAACAGTCCATTTGAGATTACAATATTACGTTTACATGCACACTTTAATTCCACTATTCTACTGATATAATAGACTGTTTGGATTCTGTTATTCTGAATTAGGCCTTATTTCGAATGGAGCATTTCATGATTAAGACCTACGAGATATGATGATATCTTTCTCAATTGGGGTTTTTACGTCAGTTTGCGACACGTGGCCAGCTCTGTGCGTTGTACACAAACCAACTAGCCGACAGTTTGCATAGATGCACGCTCAAACGAAAAGCCCACATTTCTGGTCGGAAGGAGAAACACATCTACTTTTAAGCATTATGAAAGACACAGGTTTTTGGATATGTGCAAATATCGCAACATCGACCTTTTCAAGAAGGCGGTTGAAGGACTGAAAGAGGAAGGCTGTGTTCGCACAGTCCATGGCTGTTTAAAGATACAGCGTTGGAGGTGGGCTCCTATTTATTCCTGTGAGAGTTGCTCAGTGGCGCATGATGCCAAAATACCTTGATCGCAGAGTGCTAAAGTACCCAAATCATCCGGCGAGCTTCCGCATCCATTGGGCCCATAGAGTAGGTGCAGAAGCGTTTCCTTTAAATCCGCCTCCCAGCCCTCACTCCAGCCTCGGTCTGGGTCTCATTCACATTAACGGAGGAAAATAACTCTGGATTCGGCTATTAGTGCATTTTACAACTTTTAGACTAATGATTTAAATGAGTGATATTCAAATGTTTGTACTGGGAAGTTTATTCACCTAAAAAAAACTGATCCGCCGAGTTACAGACGTCTCTTTCCCAATAAGTCTATGGGAAAAAGTCTTTTTGGGCCCAATGGCATCACATTACAGACACGGAGGTTGTAGTACCACCGTTTGGCCACTACGAAAATTTGCTTCGAAGCCTGGCGCTCTTCCTGGGGGCTTGGCCCAGTCGAACAAGTCTGCCACTGGTTACGTTAATCGGAAGAGTACAGGAATATTAGCCACATAAACAGCTTAGTAGTAATATTGTCTTTTTCAGAATAAGGGCAAAATCCAGAATGTTTAGTGCAGGTAAACATAGTCAATGATAAAGGTACATACCATAAAAACACCTAAAACCCACTGTTGAGGAGCTACAAGTATGATATATGTATGATATGTGATGATAAAGACATGAAATATAAAGATGGATGAAGACATGAGGGGAAAAAAGTCAGAAGTTACTATAAATTAATAATTAAAATAAAGAAAAGAATTACTAGATTACTGTAAAGTCACTGCCAGATGCTTTCTAATATATAGGGCTGCTGTAGGAATATTATGAATAATGCTCTGGGAAATATACTATATTAATTTGATGTGACTTAATTTGTTCAGCACATTTTTTCCAACTAACATAATTCTTGTCTCAGACGCACTGAACCAGCAAGTTATGGAGTTTCTTCATCAAGTGAAGTCTCTTCATTTAGTTTGTATAAAAACTTCTTCTTTATATCCCTGATGAATAATGCAAATAACACAGTGACACAACTATTAAGGCTACTGGTTACTGATGGTGAGTAAAATTACAGTTTTAATCTAATCCTGATGAATTATAGAATGCATTTCCCTCTACCATCATAACAGAGAACTATAATCATCTATAAAACATTTAAGGTTCAGTTATTATTTGCAGACACAATAAAATAGAATTAGTTAAATTTAAGAGATATAATAAAAAAAACAATGTGAAGATGCAGGAGAGACTCTTTTCTTATATTTCAAGAGGATATTGGAGTCATTCAGCTGTAGTTTAAATCTATGCTCCTAATGAAGGATTTCATTGCACAGGTCTTTTATTATCTATTTAGACAGAAAACAAACTTTTAGTCAATTCCTCTTTACCCCCTACTGTTTGTAGGCTGGAATATGTTGGTAATCTAGACCTCATGCTATGCTGTTCTTGCATAATGCAGCCCACCATACAAAGATAACGAATCAAACCCATATACTGTATTTCTTTAGTATATAAGTATACTAATACTGCAATTATTTTATTATTAACCTCTTTAATAGAGACATTGGTTGAGATGAGCTCCTGACACCACTCACGTGTCATTATTTGTTCACAGTGGCACCGGGACTGTGAAGTGTTTGCTTCCCATTATCTTTAGTGAAGCGTTGTCTGAAGAGTTTCTGGGAGAGTCCCTGTTGGTTCCCTCTGAGCTCTAATCTCTTCGATCCTGTCTGTCTTTGCACCATACATATGTCGAAGGAGCTGCCACATTCACTCAGCGTCATAGAGTGTGTTTGAATACAATCTCATCCCACTCACTCCTAGCCCGGGCTCCCTGCTCCGCCGTGCTCCGCATATATTTCATCTTCCCTCTCAGCTCCTCTGTGTCATCCTGCGGACGTCCATTCCCTCTCGAGTCTCGCGTAGCGTCTTTCTCTCCCGCTTTACCCCCTCAACCTAATGCGGAAGCGCAGAGCCCCGTTGCTCCGAGTCGATGGATGGATCTGTGCGTGAAGGGAACGGACTCAGATGTGTCCTTCAGGCTACTTGAGGAATCAGTAACATGCCCACTAAGAGCCCCACTGAGCTCTGATAAATGTGTGTAACTCTCAGAGAGAGCAGCGCTGACGTAAATTGTATTGAATTTGGAGTTAAGGGGCCTGAAACTCACCGGATGGAAAGTGCCTGGATTCAGAGAGTCTTTGCAGCTTCTTCACATTTATTCAAAGGGGGCTGATGGGAAGCCTTGTCGCTGGCAACTCGCGAACAGCTATTTTCATCATGTGACGTCTACCTTTGGCAGCGTTATGACTGATTTGCCTTGATGATTTGGAGTTGCTACCTTTTGCAGATAATAGATCTGTCTGCGGAGCTGCAAATGCGTGATTAAATACACTTTGTGGAGGCTAAAGCAAATGATCTGTTAGAATAATGGTGTCAGATCAAAGTCGCCCTACTTCAATGTGTGAGATTTTGAACATCCTGTAATCTTTCGGTTAATTAAAGCTTCTCAGAGTCGCATAGGAAACTCAAAAAAATGTATGGTCGATATGAAAAATGGGAATATTTTTGACTGGGAACTGGTGGTGGTTGGTGGATTTTTCTTTTTTTTGTTGGGCAAAACTCAGAGGAGCGACTTGTGGAATGAGAATAGCTGATGCCCATTAAAGGTCAGTCCACCTTGAGTGAGCCTGGGCCGAAGTTGTTACATTTTGATTCTAAACCCCTTCACTTTAATCAGCAGCCGGGCGATAAATAAATTGGACTTACACAGTGCCTTTCAAAAATCCCAAGGACGCTTTGCAAAGACGGCACTCAAAATCATAATAATAATAATAAAACAGAGGAAGAGACTGTAGCCAAGTAATAAAAGAGTGATGGGTAGGAAGAGTTAGCTGAGGTCATCGGCCTTGATGAACAGGTGGTGCTTGAGGTGCTTTTTGAAAGTGTCCATGGATAAAGCATTTCTGATTTCAGGCAGGAGAGAGTTCCAGAGGGGTCTGTCGCTGAAAGTTCACAGCCTGGTGTGGGGGGTGGAGAGCAGACCAGTGTCGGAGGATCATAGCTTCCGGGAAGGAGTATAAGCGTGGAGAAAGTCGGTTAGCTACTGGGGGGCAAGGGCTTGGAGTAAGAAGGAGGAGTTTAAAGTGGATGCGGGACCCGATTGGAAGCCATTAAAGGTGGATGAGTGTAGGGGTGATGTGCTGCCAGGGCCTAGTGCAGGTGAGAAACCTGACAACTGAGTTCTGAACATACTGGAGCCTGTCCAGGGCTTTGCTCGGTACCCCGGACAAGACTCCATTACAGTAGTCCAGACGGGAGGTAATGAAGACGTGGATGAGGGTCTCTGCCACGGAGTCAGAGAGTGATGGCTGGAGTCTGGAAATATTTTTGAGGTGGTAGAAGGCGGATTTTATGACGGATTTGATGTGTGACTGAAATGAAATGGTGGAGTCCAGGATGATGCCTGCGGACCTTAGAGGATGGGCAGATGGAGCTGCCATCCACGTCTAGGATGAGATCTCCAACTTTTCCGGAGCAGCACCTTAGGGGCCACAACAGTGAGCTCTGTTTTGCTGCTATTGAGTTTCAGAAAGTTAGATGACATCTGTGTTTTTATTTCATGCAGGCAGTTGACTAGGGACTGGGGCGGATGCGAGTGGACGGTGAATACAGTCTTATACTGTCTAATACAGTCTAATACTATCTTATACTCTATTTATTACACGGCTGTGTTGAATACTCGATTCTGATTGGTCAGTCACAGTGTTCTGCGGCCTGTAATTTCTGTATAACAGACCGTTGCTATGTATAGCAGACCGTTATTTAGACCGGTGCAGCTGAGATGTCGGACTCTGGCGGACCGTTTTTGTGTCAAAATATTGATTTCTTCAGTAAGTAGCCGTGTAATAAGCGGGATAATGTACAGCTAGCTGGTCATTGTTGTGAAAGAGTCCCCGACGGGAGCGATGCTGCTCTCTCATCGCCCTGAAGGGGATTCTTTCACAGCAATGACCCGCTAGCTGTACATTATCCCTTACTTAACATACAGATATGAGAATGGAATCAACACTTCCTTTAAATTGATTCTGCAGGACCCAGGTTTAAATATGATTTAATATGCAAAGGCTGTCATAGTTAACGCTAGCGCTTAAATGATAATAACCCTTTAATGCAAATTTGTTTTAACGTCACTAATTGCTTTAACGAAATCAATCTTACGGAGTAGCGGGCTCAGTTTTAAAGCTAGATTGATGATACTGACATCATAGAAAACCGGAGGAATCCATTGGTACCAACCATGTCATACTAGTCGCAAAGGAGGTTAAATAACGCTCCAAACTTGGCGAAGAAAAACTGGCATGGCCATTTTCAAAGTGGCCCCTTGACCTCTGACCTCAAGATATGTGATTGAAAATGGGTTCTATGGGTACCCACAAGTCTCCCCTTTACAGACATGCCCACTTTATGATAATCACATGCAGTTTTGGGGCAAGTCATAGTCAAGTCAGCACACTGACACACTGACAGCTGTTGTTGCCTGTTGGGCTGCAGTTTGCAATGTCATGATTTGAGCATATTTTTTATGCTAAATGCAGTACCTGTGAGGGTTTCTGGACAATACTTCTCATTGTTTTGTGTTATGTAAATGAATTTCCAATAATAAATATATACATATATTTACATAAAGAAAGCATTTTTGCCCACTGCCATGTTGATATGAGTATTAAATAATTGACAAATCTCCCTTTAAGGTACATTTTCAACAGAAGAAAAGTGTGATTAATTTGCGATTAATCACGATTAACTATCTGGACAATCATGCGATTAATCGCGATTCAATATTTTAATCAATTGACAGCCCTAGTTTAAATATTTCGTCATATTAAACCATCCTACTTTGAAATGTGCTGTTAAATTGCAACCCCTTACCAACTGCTGAAGCTGAAACCTGTTCTCACATCAATTATGTGTGTTACAACCACAATACACACACATTTCCTCAAGGCTGTATTTTACCCTACAATGGTGAAACACAAGAGGGTTGGATTAGCTTATCTACTGTATGTCGATTGGGTATTACTGGATTTACCTTTAAGACCATTCAGTTGAAACTCTCTCTCCATCTGTCTGGAGGCTGAGCCACCACCGGCACTCAGCAGGCAGAAGACCATTACCAGGGCAGGATAATGTGCAGTCTAGTGGTAGACCTGATTTAGCTTGACAGTCCTGGAGACAAAAGTTGATTCTGGGAGTCAATAAGGGCGATTTATTTTGTTATTCTAATTGTTTCTGTCACCTGAGGATAACATTAAGCTGCGGTGAGCTCACACAGATAGACACAACATGAATACGGCAATAATTATCCCGTTTTATTAATAATTTGCCACCCTCACAGTCGTTACGTTAAGGGTCCTTAAGCAGTTTGCCTTTGTTCTCTGATGATATGCACATGTAGATGCCTGGGGAGCTAGGTCAAAAGTAATGTCAGCTTGGCTTTTGAATCACCCTTCTGTCACAGTTAACTATGGTTTATTTATGGCAACATTAACATTGATCAATGAAATTACTGTCAAAGTTAACACAATAATAACGCATCAACTTAAATTCATTTTAACGCCACTCATTTATTGATTTTTTTTTAGGTTGTATGCATTGGTACCAACCATGTCATACTAGCTTGTCGTGAAAGAGGCTAAATTATGCTCCAAACTTGCGCAAAATTTTGGTAAGGAAAAACTGTCATGTCCATTGTCAAAGGGGTCCCTTGACCTTTGACCTCAAGATATGTGAATGAAAATGGGTTCTATGGATACCCACATAACCCATGTTATGATTCGAGCATATTAATTAATGCTATATTGATTTTTCCAATAATAAATCTAAACATACATTTGCATAAAGCAAGCATATTTGCCCACTCCCATGTTGATATATACTTGACAAATCTCCCTTTAAGCTATTAAAATTGCGATTCAATATTTTGAAAAAAAATGACAGATTAAAACAGTGTGTGAAATCGCAGGTGCCGATGTCATCTGTCAGACTGACAGTGAAATCTCGCTGCATGTAAAAGAGCCTGCCAACAATTTCCATCCTCCCCCTCACTCCAACCCTGCTACTCCACACACAACCCCTACTCATCTACAATTACCTTGACACTTCATTTTATTTTTGTTCTGTTTGTTTGTTTGTTTGTTTGATATTCTTAAACTCATCTCTGCCCTCTCAATTCCCCTGACAGCAAGGATGAAATTGCTGAACATGTATAGTCAAAGCAAACACAGTGATGGGCTTATTAAAGATACAGGGGGATGGTGGAGAGGAGGAGCTCAGGTCTGGCTGCAGCT
>CAKALG010046642.1:0-11240 GCA_916700815.1 Helicolenus hilgendorfi
AGTCTGGGAGGTTTGTTACCTAATTTATATGGACAGACATGATGAAGGAAATATTTGTGATGGCAAATAATCCCCTTCACTGCAAACGTGATCATATCTGAATCAAATTAAAGTACAATATGGATATTAAAGCAATTGAATAAGAATCGTGTACTCCACTTGGTTCACTTCAGTGATGAAAAAACTATAATTTCCCACATAAGGAAAGTGTAACTTCTTTTTTTTGCTGAGGGTGATCCTTAAATATCCACTCCTGTTCCTCTTGTGTATTTGACACAGGCCACAGCGGTAACATCCACACAATGAACCTGGCATTAATCAAACACCTTTAGAAACACAAAAGGCAGAGAGGGCACGGGTGTGCAGAGATGAGAGGAATCATCAACAACACTCCCATGCTGGGAGCACGGTGTGTTGAGCAGCATCATTTAAAAAACTGATTACACTTCAATAGAAGAGGCATCATTACTCCCACATTAAAAACTACCATGTAACAGACAGACTGTAACAACAGTTTGCTTTATTTAGCCGAGGAAAAAGCTGACTTAGCACGCATGCACTTTACCAAGGGAAATATATATAAGACTGTTGACCGAGTGAGCCACCGCAAACACTGAGATGATTCTCAGTCAACTTGTCATTTTTCACAAATGGCCATTCAGGCTGCAAACAGAACACACACAGATCAGCTCACAGTGGGAAACTAATCTCCACATACAGTCCTAGATCAATGCTGCTGGGCTGAGCAGAGCAGAGCCAACAGCAGACTCGGTGAGTGACGCTGACATAGTTATAGAGATAATAAGCCTTCGATATCTCCCAGTTACAGAGGGGCGATCTCTAGTGACAAATTAACCTTTTGTATTAACAGCGCCGAACAGTTTGGATTCACTCACCGAGAATTTCATCAAAGATTTTGTACAGTCCGGGAACGTAGGTGATTTCCCTCTGGTTCATTCCTATTTCTTCATCAAACACCCACATTTGCTGTAAAAAGAAAAAGACACAGATAATCTTAAATTCAAGGTGGAAAACTCGTTGGTTAAAAAATATTCTGCTTTCAGGACAACAAAGCTAAGAGTATGCAGATGATCTCTCGTTCTCTAATTTCAGCATCAGAACCAAATCTGTGATCAAAAATGCATCTTGTTAGTTACTGAAAGGCCTTTTACTGTGACCAGTCCACGGCACACCTGTGTAATAATCATGCTATTTTAATCAGCATCTTGATATGCAACACCGGTGAGGTGGACGGGTTGTCTCGGCAAAAGGAGAAGAGCTCACTAACGTGGATTCTTAACAAATTTGTGACCGAAAATTGGAGAAATAAAAGTCTTACATCTTTTATTTTCAATGGGAGCAAAAAACAAGAGTGTTGCGTTTATATTTTTGTTCAGTGTGTAATTTAAAATGGATTTTTATAGAGTTATGCCTCCGATTGTCATTTTACAGAACGCTGTTTATAGCCTGCGAAAATCAGTGAAAACAACCTAAAAACAATGTAACGTGTCTCTCAATTTATGTACGCACATGTGTGGGAAAAAGGCGTAAGTATGTTTTTTCTGCGTACACGTCGCTTATACAACTGGCTCCTGGCCTTGTAAGAAACATTTGCTTTGGGTTTAAATTAGCGGGTCTGTTGTTTAGCATATAACCAGATATGTAGTTTCTGAAAATATTTCATGCAAAAGCAATGCGTTAATATCATTACTTTACTTTATCTATCTGTTTTCAATGACACTCTATAAGTGCAAACAGGGAGTCTCCCGATGGGATTAGCTGATTGATCACACCTGGGCTGTGCAGAAAATGTTACTACTACTACTACTACTAATCCTCTTCTAATGTAACACTAACGTGTCATATTAGCAGTATTTATGAACTACAGTGCACGTCTGAAAGCAGCTTCGTCAGTTTGAAGTGAACATAGGAAAGGCAGTTTGCTCTGGACTCACCTGGGTGAGGGGCTCCACGGAGCCGATGTACGTGTCTGGACGGAGAAGGATGTGCTCTAGCTGGGTCTTCTTCTGGTACACTCTCTCCACAGACAGCTTGGAGCTCGCCTTCTTGGTCCCTTCCATCTTGCCGGTATCACCTCGGCCATTCGCAGCCTCCTGTTTGCCACAATTGGTTTTGTTATTAATACACACATAACTATGTAAAAGAAAGGACTGTGCTGTGTTATTGACAGCAGATTAGGAGCGCCCACCACCACCCTGTGGAGAACACCGTGGAACCTCTCTGTGATTTTGTTGACACATAAGCAACAGAGGCAAACTACTGGTCATTATTCTGTAATTGGACGGCGCATTTTGTGTTTATACTGAAGTGAGCTTTAAGTCTTTAACAAAAGGAGACAAAGGAGGACGGTATGCAGGACAGATAATAATGCACTATACTCACTTTTAACAGTCTCTTCTGCACTATATTCACTTTTTTAATAGTCGTGTATCACAGCTGTTACTCTGCATCATATTCAGTTTTAACAGTTTTCTTCTTCATCTTGTATTTTTATATCTGGTATATTTTTGTGTTCTTTGTACTTTGCACTACTAACCTTTTTACTGCCTTTTTACTAACATGTTTTTGCACTTTTGCACTATGGAACTGTGATGCTGGAAACTTGAATTTCCCTCGGGATTAATAAAGTTACGATCTTATATATTCCTTGTATATACACTCCCAATTATACCTTTATATACTCCCAATTAATTAGAATAATCAGAAGTAAAAATGGATATACTCGCATTCAATATTTAATATTCGAGACAAAAAAAGAAACTCAGTTTGGTTATGAGTTCAACATGCATCACAAATTACACCAAAAATGGATTTTTAATTTTTAATTTTGACCGAGGTAATCGGGTCAAATTTTCCAGAATACCAATGCTTAATAATGCATGAAAATCCGGAGGTTTTCTTCCATGTTTTTACTGTTAAAAGTTTTTTTTTTTAGTTAAGTTTCTCCTCATTCAATGAGAGGGTCGTACTGTAAAAGGACAGAGGGTGTTGTATCCTGTACAGATTGTAAAGCCACCTGAGGCAAATTTGTGATTTGTGATTTTGGGCTATACAAATCAAAATGACTTGACTTGAAATACACTATTTTTTTTTCAAAGTTTGCAATCCTTAACCGTCGTATTACACGGCAAAACGTAGTAAGTTTAAAGGTACTGTACCGACACTATACTACGGTATACAGAATATAACCTGTGACAACAGTCTCATGAGAAATGGGGGTGATGCAAGTTCAACACATGTTCAGTAAACCCACATCACACACATACACGTCTGCTGTATGAGCGCCTCCTTGCGTTTCTGTATTGTAAGAGCCTAATTACCTGCAGTATGGACTTAACTGTATTGTTACAGTCAACTTGATTAAAGGCAAATAAACAATAGAAGCTTGTCAAACCTCACTTCTAGGTCCATGTTTTTAGGTGCTGGTTAAAGGAGACTATGCTGAGTAAATACTGTGTAATCAAAAACAGATACACCCGAGCAACATAATGTGGTATTCAAAGCCACGCTAATACTGTAACGAATTGTAAAATGCAACCGCAGAACAGACACAATCTGTCTCTGAAGATGCCTGTGAGTGAATGAGTCTGTCTGTCTGTGTGAGCGTGGGGGTCAGGGGAATCTGGGTCACCATACGGGTTACTTCTGTTAACCCGACGCCGTTGGAAAAATCATGCTCACTACGAGCAATAGTACACATCTTCCAAAGCGTACTTCAAGACTTGCACAAGTTAACAAAGTTCAGCTGAACACGTAGAAGTAAGTTCAAAGTGACTTAACAGTGATTTCACTTCCACTGCTCCTCACTGGGAACTTCACAAAACCAGTGATTGACGTTAAATGAGATGGGAGACTTATTTCATTAATTGTATTTATACTGTAATACACAGTGGTGGGAAGTACTGTACTTGAGTGCAATTTGAGGTACTTGTACTTCACTTAAGTATTTCCATTTTATGCTATTTTACTCCACTACATTACTCAGATTAAAATATATACTGTATAACTCAACTAATAAGATATATTATATAGTTTAAGCTCCCCAGCAGTGTATAAAGCAAATACAATTAGCCTCATGTTTACCAGCTGCAACGATAAAGTGACGAACACATTAATGCATCAATAGTTATAATTCATCGATATACTTAAGTACTATTTATTATTATAATATATCAATTAATTATAAGTATTGATAACTTTAGTTACTTTGCAGATTCAAATATATACTCCACTACATCTTCCAACATTTTGAATGCATTTACTTGCAACAGAGTATTTTACATTGTATTAATGTGTAATTAACATTTACTTACAAATGAACAAGGCAACTTTGAAGTTTGAAGTGTAGGTAGAAGTATCAAATAGCATAAAATGGAAATACTTAAGTGAAGTACAAGTACATCAAATTGTACTTAAGTACTATTTATTATTATAATATTCAATGAATTATAAGTTTTGATAACTTTAGTTACTTTGCAGAATCAAATATATATACTGTATAACTCAATAAATAAGATAAATTATAGTTTAAGCTACCCAGCAGTGTATAAAGCTTCATCTTTACCAGCTGCAACATTAATATGATGAACACATTCATGCATCAATAGTTATAATTCATTGATATAATGAATAGTACTTTAAGTACATTTGATGCTAATACTTTTGTACTTGAGTAAGCTTTTGATTTGCAGGACATTTACTTGCAACAGAGTATTTGTTACATTGTATTAAAGATCTGAATACTTCCTCCACCACTAGTAATAAACAATGCACATGAGGAAGTGAAGTTTTAATGTGTATTTAACATTTACTTACGAATGAATAAGTCAACTTTGTGGTGGGAAGTACTGTACTTAAGTACAATTTGAGGTACTTGTGCTTCACTTAAGTATTTCCATTTTATGCTATTTTATACTTTTACTCCACTACATCTCAGAGGGAATTATTGTACTTTTCACTCCACTACATTTATTTGATAACTTTAGTTACTTTGCAGATTAAAATATAAACTGTATAACTCAACTAATAAGATATATTACAGTTTAAGCTCCCCAGCAGTGTATAAAGCAAATAAAACATTAATATGACGAACACATTAATGCATCAATAATTATAATTCATTGACATAATATTATAAAATTCTGCATAATGAATAGTACTTTCTGTATTTTAAGTATATGTGATGCTAATACTTGAGTCAGATTTTGATTTGCAGGACATTTACTTGCAACAGAGTATGCGTTACATTGTATTAAAGATCTGAATACTTCTTCCAATACCAGTAATAAACAACGCACACATGAGGAAGTGACGTTTTAATGTGTATTAAACATTTACTTACGAATGAATAAGGCCACTTTAAAGCCTGGTTATCTTCCTTTAGTTTGATCTGTCTTTATTTAGAGGACTATAACTATATGGACTCTCTGCTCTGTTATAGCTCTAACTACTACTACTCATCTTAGGACAAGATGTTACGGTCTCTGTGCCTTTCAGTTGTACTTAAGTACAATTTAAAGTACGTATACTTCACTTAAGTATTTAAGTACTTAAAGTATATTTGATGCTAATACTTTTGTACTTGAGTAAGATCTTGAATGCAGGATATTTGGTATTTTTACATTGTATTAAAGATCTGAATACTTCTTCCACCACTAGTAATAAACAATGCACATGAGGAAGTGACGTTTTAATGTGTATTTAACATTTACTTACGAATGAACAAGGCAAAGGTTATCGTTGTTTAGTTTGATCTGTCTTTATGTAGAGGATGTTAACTATAGGGACTCTATAGTCCGTTATAGTACTTCCTCCTACTGCTCATCTTGGGGACAACATGTTATTGTCTCTGTGTCTTTCAGCTGTTGTTGTTGTTATCTTTGTATAAACCGGTCCTGCATCAGGTCTAAAAGGCCTTTTGTAACCCGGTCTGGATCACAGCTGGCTGGTCTTTAACAGGCGTAGTGTGGAGAGCAGAGAGTACACTGTGGTACAGTGCTGGGGGGTTTAAATGCAAGCTAAAGATAACGCTTTAACTGCCTGGTTGCACTGTGATAATGTAAACATAACGCTTTCAGATGTTTTAAAAGCATAGTATATATTATAACACTGTAGATGAGTTAGTTGTGTGATAAACTAAAGCTCACCATCCACGCCAGCCCTCCGCTTCCTGCTGCTCCGTTGGACATCTTCCTTTGTGATCCTCTTCTGTTTAATGATGCTGCTGCTCGCAAAATGTCTTCAGTCCCAGTGAGTCTAAATGTCCGCCAGCATAACAGATGTCTCAGTAGCTGAATGGTGCCCGGGCCTGTTTATCTTCCATGATCTGTCTCCGTGTGCATTAAAGATAATCCTTCAAAACAAGCCAGAGAGGAGAGGGAGCGCGTCGCGGCTATTGTTAAAATCGACCGGCGGAGGCGGAGTGAGGCCTGAAGTTAACAAAGACGCTCAGCGGGCTATATTCATAAATACGGTACAAAAACACACGGGTTAAATAGGCTTACGAGTTCACATGAAAAGTCAACAGAATAAAATATGAGTTTAACTTAAATGCTCCGAAAACGACACACTTAAATACGTTTCATTTAGAAATAAAAGCGGAGTGTTAGGCTAGCAGCGGTAGCAACCAGCTGTCCGGCTCCGCCATCTGCAAGAGAGTAGGGATGTGTCGTCGCGAACGAGTAGGTTCAAAGAGCCGGCTCTTTGGAGTGAACGATAAGAGCCGGCTCCCTTCTTTCTTTAATTAATTCAAGGCAGAATGATAGGATGATCTTCTCCCTATGGAAGTTTTATTGGACTTTAATAGTTGTAAATCACAGAAGACATTCCACAAATGTGTACCATGATCTGCAAATATTTCACTATCTATTTGTGTTGTTTAAAGTCACATTCACAAAAATAAAGGGCGATTTGCAAATACGCATAACTTACTCTGTAAATACATATTTTAAGGTTTACATGTAAAGTGATATACACGCATTTGTGCATCTATTTCTTCTGTGGGTTACAATTAATAAAGTCCAATAAAAACTTCCATAGTGGAGGAGAGCAAGAGAGAGCGGTGCGCGAATAGCAGACGAGATGAGTGAGTCGGAAACGAAGCAGCACAAAAATTATGGTATTCTGGAAATTATAAGGTTTAGTATAACTATATTGAATAATTTAAGTGATATATGTGCACACACACTAATCATAGGTCAAAACAGCGCTAAATTTGGCTGAACTATACAATGCAGAAGTGGTAAAATGAAGAGCCGTTTGGGAGAGCCGGCTCTTCTTTGGTGAGCTGAGCTGAATAATCTGTCTCACTAAAAAGAGCCGGAATTCCCATCACTACAAGATAGACGGCGAATCGTCTCGCAGGCAAAGCGACCAATCAGGTGGCTGCTTTTTCAAAGGCACCGGTATTTCGATCAATAGGAAGAGGGGACATTTAAAGGCACGTTTCTTTTTGTCAACACAAGGTGGCAGCAGAAACAACATGATTGACAGACTAGATGTAAATGCATACATTGCCATATGACTACCAGACTGCAAAAATATCTTTATTATTCCACCATATAATGTCCTAACATTCAGCCCCTTTCACCACACTAACAACACTCAATTTATAATTAGACACACTGATGTAACCGGTGTAAAAATACCATAGCCAAATAATAAAGGACATATTCACCAATAATAATAATAATAATACAGACGCATTCACAAATGTAACAAAAACTATGGCTTTATGTTTAAAAACCCTTTACATGTATATTGCATGTCTCACAGGTTATCTGGCCTTAGTACTCTGTGATGAGTTCAAAATGTCATGTCTATCATTAGGCCATGCATACTTAGTTAATCATCCTGGTTGACTGACACAAAATTAAATATTGCACTGATTGGTTCATCATACAAAACTATCATCCAAACAATTAAGCTCAAGTCAACAATGAAAAAGGAATTAGGGATCCGATTTTGTTGAGTAAAACAACCGTTAAGCATCTTCTTCTAAGTGGACGAGGATTTCAAATGAAGACTCCTCCGCCGTCTCATTCAAGCTTTGTCTGAAGAGCTGGGAGTGCTGCCATGACGTCTCCTCCTCCTCTCCTCCATCACTGAGTGCTGCTACGATAATGAACTCCGAGGAGCCGGATAGACTCTGGAATGACTGCATCGTCCCATCTGGAGGTTCAAACACACAGGAGGGGGAATTATTACGAGGGATCATCATCATGTCACACATTTTGTATTTGATGGTACAATATCTATTACGTAACCATACCTCCAGAGAACTCTTTAGTAGACTGGCCTGTCTGCAGGTGCCAGCAGACTTTCCCAGAGTGGAAGGTCTGGCTGCTGGCCATGATCGATACGGACTTTATCTTCATTCCCGTCGGAGCAAAGTCAAACTTCCAGCTAATGCTTCCCGTGGAGGAGCCTTCTGTTCGAGCTAGGTACACCTGAAGGAAGAAATACAATCTGGTCAGCACACCTACCGCTGCGTATTGTTCCAGGATATAAAAAAAAAAGGTGACTCTAGTATGAACAGAAAGCGCGTTCCAAATAGCATTTTCTTTTTACATACAATCGGCATATACTACTTCATCATAACATTGTGCCTTGAACTTTGACCCTCTTGCTCATACAGTATATCTGGTGCGCAAAGGATTGTGGTTTAGAATAGCCAGAAAAAGCATGCTGGCTTGCATACTGCAAAATGTGACTGGAGGCAGTAGGGCATCCTGGTATTTTTGGCATACTACAATGTATGTATTGGGACATGCTAAATCTTTTTGTGGCATACTAAAATGGTATGGTAGTATTGGTATTGGAACGCACAGAGAGGTTATTCTCATTTCCTACAATCCCTTATTATTTTTAAATAAGAATATTCATTTTTTTATCACTGTAGGTCTTTTCACTTCTATAAACTGCACAGCTCCTTAAAACAGATTTATTGTACATGTAGTATTCTTTCATATCTTTGTTGTAATTTTCTTTTATATTTATGTTTCTGGATTTTTTTCAATACTTTATTTTACTATTTTTAAATTTCATTTTCTCTTACTCTGTTTATGTTATGCACCAAAGCAAATTCCTATGTATAAACCTACTTGGCAGCATCTTGCTTTAGTAAGTGCCTGGTTGTGTCTGAAATGCCACGTTAACATGCTATTTAGTACGCTGAAACAGTATGTGAGATGTTTTTAGTGTGTCTGAAACCTTAGTATGAAACCAGTAGTACGTAGTAGTAGCGCCATCTTCTGGTCAACATCTTAATTCGTCCAACACTTTGACTCATGACTAAATACAGTACCTGCAAAACTAATGACATTCCCATCAGCCTCAGCTGTTCTTTGTGTTTAGTGCACCGCCATGGACCGCCTTCAGAGAGCGGTAAAGACTGCTGAGAAGATAATCACGACGCCCCTATCATCTCTGCAGGACATCTACCAGCCCATAGAGCCTGCAGCATCATCAAAACACTCCACCCACCCCAACACAGGTCTTTCACACATACAGTATGTCTTCTGGCAGGAGGTATTGAAGTGTGAAATGCAGGACCTCTAGGCTGAGGTACAGCTTTTATCCTCTGGTCATCAGACTGATTAACAACACTAATCCACTGGCCCCACCCTAACCCACTGCACCAGACAGTACAGGAAGCTTCACCTTAGCCTTTACACTTCATGACATACGTTACTAGTTTCTGAACCTGTTTCCTGAAATGGGAGTTAACATAAATGTTGAGTGTTTCCTATCCAGAACCATAGAATACTGAAAAACACGGGTTTGTTAATCAAACAATAATAAAACGTACCATCTGCCAGTCTTGCTCCACCTTTCTGAAGACGGACTCCGTCCTCCACACACACTGATCCCAGCTCTGGACGACCTCAGAGTCGTTGGACACTCGACAGTACTGGTCTTTGGAGGCACTGTAGCGTACATGCAGTAACCGGTCACTCTTCTCTTTCTCAGTAGGAGTGAACACGTAACCTGCAGCCTGAGAAAAACACACAAACACTCTTTTAGTCTAATACTGATTTAATTTTTTTATATTAGACATATTACTTTATTTTATTTATATTACACAACCAGCTATTAGGCTATCAAGCTATTAAAATGCTAAGAATACAATAATGGTGACCTGTGAGTGGTGTTTAATGCTGTTGTGATTACATATATAAATCTATTGTACTAATACAGACATTATGAACTGACATAAAGCATTAAAACCTTCACAAAGGTAGGATGTATTGCAAGGACTGTTGCATTAGACTGCAATAGTTTGATAAAGGTGGATCTAATAAACTGGTAACTGAGTATATAGTACTATCATTATCATTATTTGGGGGTAAACTGAAAGTGTTGGATTATCCCACAGTGCATAGTAAAACTGTGCATACAACTACAGTAAATACAGTAGGTCACAGTAGAAGCAGCGAGTGAGTCTGTAAACTATGATGGATGTTTACAAGGGAAAATAATAGTAATAGAATAATACTTCAACTAACCTGGGGGTTTGTTTACAACCTGTCTGACCATGTGTTTCTTGCAGAAAATGACTTGCTGAGTACAACATTATCATTAGGGCTGCAACTAACAATTATTTTAATTATTATTAATCTACAATTTCTTTTCTAGATTAATCGTTTGGTTTATAAAATGTCAGAAAATAGTGAAAAATGTCCACCCCAGTTTCTCAAAATCCAAAGTGATATCTTTAAATGTCTTGTTTAGTCAGTTCAAAACTCAAAGATATTCAGTTTAATATGAATATAAAACAGAGAAAAGCAGGAAATGTCCACATCTGAGAGGATGAAAACAGCATTTTCTGCCATTTTTGCATGAAAAATTACTTTAACGATTAATCAATTATCAAAATAATCGGCTCTGTTGTCTGGAGCTACAAAAAATAATAACCAGGTTGTAATAAACTGTAGTTTTCCTTCAAGGATTTTTAATACTGGAACAAAATGGAGAATACTTCATTCATCCGTAATCACCATTAATAACAATGGCAGACGTATAATATTGATCCGTAGTTCAACATTATCATTAAGATCATGTTGCTGATGGGAGGAGGTCGATTGAAATGTCTGTTAACATAGGTATAATGAAGTAGATGCATTATGCTGAGTGGAGTGAGCTCAATTATAACACCATATAGACAGTGTAATAAACTGTACCTGCGTGGAGGTGCCTGCATCGGCCTTCCTGGTCTCCCC
>CAKALG010046645.1:0-10445 GCA_916700815.1 Helicolenus hilgendorfi
TGTGGAAAAGGCCTGGGAGGGCAGGGTTGGGTACGCGTCTCTACCTGAGTACTCCAAAGGGACGGCGGCAGTTGAACTAACCAGCAGCAGCAACAGGCAAAACAGCTTCATCATGACTTTCTTGTCTAACACAGTGTTGCACTGCTCTTGTGCTCTACTCAACACTCTTTCCCTCTGCCTGTAAGCCAGACTTCCTTGCTGTTTAAATGATGTGAGAGCAGCAGGCTGCCCTGTGTTATATACTGCCCTCTCAGTAGAGGAGGGGGGGGATTAGCTGATCATTAAACCCTACTATGTTTTAGCTCTGTACCCCACCTCCTCCCAAAGCCCTCCCTCTCCTGAACAAACAAATCACAGCAGTGAGCAAATGACATATACACCCTACCCCCCCCTTCTCTACTACCCATTTAACCCCAATCCCCTCTCCATACCACACCCTACCCTGGTCTCCATCTGTGGCGCAGCGCTTTAGCTGATCAGCAGAAAGCCAACAATGGCCATCAGAGGTTTTTTGATGGATCGTCAGTCTGATCAATCTCAAACCTTATAACCCTGCACACACTTTGGTTTGATTGATAATGCTGTGTGTAATTAATGCTCTTGGGTTTGATTTAGCGCCGTGCTGAATCAGCCCGGTACCAGGCGCTCTCTCTCTCTCTCTCTCTCCCTCCTTCTCTCTGTGTGGGGAGGGGAGGAAGCCTGTCATCGGTGCCAGGGTTCAGCTTCTGGGCATGAATGATGTCGGAGAGTTTGGACAGTGTGTACTCATCATCTCGGTTTTTATTGCTCAGCCTTGTCATTTTTTTTTTCAACTTGGTCATGCCTCGTGTGATATCTTTTTAATGCCACCAGAAATGAGATGGGGGAATATATATAGTTTGCTGATTAGCGTGCAGCTTTTAGGATCTTTCTGTTCTGTCGTAAACAAAAAACAATCTTTCTGGAGAATTCGTAGTAAGTTGTTTCACGCAGACCTGAAATGTTGGTGAAATATGCCCACAGTCAGCCAGAGAGGGAGGAGGAAGTAATCAGTGAAATGACTCGGTGTAGTATTTAATTGGAATATAAATATTTATACTTTTGGCACTGCGGGGTTCCCAACCTCTAAAGTAAGTGTGTCCTGTGTGAAAAAGGCCTTCTAGATGGAATAACTGCCGTGTCATGCAGTCATTGCCCTTTTTGGCTAATGAAAATGAAAATAGTTTCTTGTTTATATAGAGGCATGTATACATTGAAAATGTCCTGTTTGCAGCCTTTATGGAGTTTTACTATTTACTATTGTTGTTAAAATATGTTTTCATTCATCAGCTAATCAGTATGGCAAAGGAAAAATACTGGAATATTTGGCTTTGGTTTAAAAACCCTTTTGGCACTCTGGCTGTTTCAGTGCACGTTAAAATACCACACGGTCATCTTAATGAGTGTTCTCTAGTAATTTGCGGGTATAAGGATGGATTACCTCGGTTCTCAGCAACGATATGGACGGAGCAGAAAGAAAGGGTCCTATAGAAAAGAGAGAAAAATTGGCCACAGACTGAGTGAATGTGCCAGGAATTTGCTTGATCAGCATAAAGCTGGTAATGATATTCAGTATCCAGCTCAGTGGTTAGGTTTGTGGCTTAGCAGCCAGGGGGTTAAGAGTTTGAACCTGACATGTCCTGCTGGGACTTTTCTCCGTTGAGCTGGCATGTTCTGTCCAAGTTCAAATTTGCTGTGGAATTTTCACCCCAAAAAAAACTGCATTGAACCGCTTCAGCAGTCTGTTTAAATAACAGTGTGTTTTGTGGATGTTCTGTAGCTACACTGATTCTTATCCTGCATGCTATCAGTTACCCCTGACATATTTGTGTTTTCTAGCAGTTGTAATTCCATGCATTGATGACTTAATCTCTTATGTTGACCTCTGGGTGAGAGGATTGCTCTGATGATGTGTTGTGAGTCAGTTCTTTGTTCCATGGTTGGATAGTGTGGATACCTTCCACCATCCCATCCTTTGTTAACCACAGGGTGAAAATAAAAGTCACGTTCACTCACTATTGTAGCCAGCGGGCAACTCCGGGTCTGAAAAGTGAAGCTAATACAGAAGTGCCTTAAATTTGCATTCTTTCTAATAGCCAGCAGGGGGCGACTCCTCTGGTTGCATAAAGAAGTCTGATTGTATAGAAGTCTATGAGAAAATGAGCCTACTCCTCACTTGATTTATTACCTCAGTAAACATTGTAAACATGAGTTTATGGTCTCAATCGCTAGTTTCAAGTCTTCTTCAATACAGCATGATGTTCATTTAGTAAATTATGGTCCCATTTAGAGTGAAATAGACAACCACGGCATTTTCGGTCTGGGAGTTATCTGTGTTTTTGTCTTAGAACTTAAACTCTTTCACAATGTGTTTTCATTTCATGGAAGTTAATTATAACGGGAACTACCACAGAAGTGGTTTTGAATATTTTGCCAAATGTTTATATGCCTGTTTGTGGACATGGTTGCATTTTGTCACCGCGATAGCGTCACAACCATGCAAGATGTAGTCACGAAACTTTACAGGTGTGTAGTTGAGATTAAAATGAAGATTTGTAAATGCAAGATTACTTTCTATTCTTTTTTTTCATCATATTAGTTTAGAAGAATAGGTGCAAACTCAGTGCAAAGTGGAGACAGGGTTTCCTATAAAATGAATGTCTGGTGCTGGTGGGAAGCGATCCAGTGCTGCTAGGCCACTATCATGTGGTACTTATGACCGTGCAACTAAAAGCACATCCTCTTCAATTATAGATCTAACATGCACATTCATTCAATTATTCTGGATGAAAAAGGTAAAAAAATGACCTGTCCATCAAATTTGGATGTTTGGCTGAATCAAAGCAAGTTGGACCATAACTAAAGTTTTTATAGAAATAAATGAAATACTTGCTTTATTTATCTGCCTAAGTGCTTATACAAAGTTTTAAATATAATTTAGTTGTCCTATCAACATGGCAGACTTGCTATTTGTTTACCATTCCTCCTCTGCATGCCTGGCCTACTGGTGCGAAACGTATCATGATCTATGTATAGAGCCAGCAAACAATGACTTTGTCCCCATATGTAGCCTCTGGACTCCAAATGGGGGAGGTGGGTAGCTGTCATCGTACAGTTGGGAGCGTACTGGGAGACCTGTAGAGTTTGCAATGCAGAGTTCGCCTTCACAGTATTCATGTGTACTGATTAACCAAAGATGAGTCTGATGAGATAAACCGACCAATCGGTGATACTTCCTCGCTGTGCTTATAAGGGGATTTCAGATTTTCCCCTGTGAAGTCATCTCGGGGTCTTTTTCAGTTCAAATTCAACAACCCACTTTAAACGCTGCCATTGTTATTGTTAGGACATGCTAGATAGAGGGTAACAGAGGAAGAAGGGAATGAGTCTAATCATCACACCAAAGAGATTCCCACGCTTCCTTGTCAGCTGTGGTTCCAGCTGTGGTCTCTGTGGGGCCGCCCCCCACAGACTCCACTACGTCATTGCGGTTTGTCAGCTGATCCCGGGTTACTTTGTATTTCCTATTGGGGAGGCTCCTCCCACTTCCCATCAGTGTAGTAACCAGTGTTTTTAACAGTACAGTACCGTTACTTTTGCTGACAACAATGATCAGGATTGTAAAAATTCCCCAACCACTTTCAGCATTTTATTAAAAAAAAATATTTTGAACAAAAAAGTATTATTAATAATAGTATTATTCGTATTATATTAACAAAAAGGTTAATATGGTTAATTGTAATACATATGTAATACAATTTGAATTATTTATATGATGGTTACACTCTTGATCTCTCAGCCTCTAGTGCTGGCAATCTATTGATACTTTCTACATACTGGTATGTTACATACTATATAATTAACGTCATACTTTGGATATATGATGTTTTTCTTCAGACCTTTTTTGTGTATGTTAACCCATTAACTTAGGAGTTTTATAGATTGACATATTACATGTGCCTCGTTTTCTCTGTGTTCATGTCTTTTAGGAATCTGCTGTATGTGAACCCTCAGAGTCTTAACTTTGCCAACCGCCAAGGCTCCGCCCGCAACATCACAGTCAAAGTGCAATTTATGAATGGAGAGGATCCAAACAATGCAATGCCGGTATGCTATGATGAGAACATAAAGAAAAACAATTCCTGTTTTTTGAATGTATTTTAGTCCAGTCATTCATTTTAGTTGTATGTGTTGCTGTGTTGACAACTAAGGATTTCTGCCATTTGATGGTAAGGTCTGCTTGTATGGCAAAGCTGCATTATTCTATACAGCTGTGTGCATGCTACCAAATATGCTCTGGTTAAATAGATGTTGACAAATGGTCATAATTTATTATAACATGGCTTCTTGACCATCTGAATGTTAGTATTTCTTTAATCCCCCAGGTGATATTTGGGAAGTCCAGCTGTGCAGATTTCGCTAAAGAAGCCTATACTGCTGTGGTGTACCATAACCGGTAAGTTCTTTGTCTTTATAATAGTCTCTACAGAGTGCTGTAAGGATCCTGTGATTGGGATGGTGATAACTCGTAGCTAAAACTATTCAAATATCCCAACAAAGGTGCCAACGATTTACATTATGATGCGTTCAAAGTGTAAGCAGATAGTAATTGCAATGACCGGTTCGTCTGCTGACAGCACGGAGCTAAAGACCTCTGTTAACGGAGGTCCAATGAGGTACATTACATGTATAATACATACATATGTTCAAGCTACGCTCAGTAAAAATGAGTATTGGGCGATGGTAAATTCTAACATTATCAAGATGTGTTCAATTGTAATCTTGTAAAAAGTAGTTTTTGGTGTGAAACTTGAGTAAGTCCAGTTGTTTGAAGGAGATGTTTTTTTGGGTATCGAGAATCATGGAATTTCACTGCTATTGGTGTCGACTGCTAAATTTCCGGTATCATGACATCCCTACTCTCTTGGCAATGGTGAGGTATGAAAATCGGACACGCTTAGCCTTGCACTCACATGGTCTCCATGATTGTCATGAGATCGGTCGACGAAAATCAAATTCACAAATATCCTTCTTTAACTTAACATCACCATAACATCTACTATTACACCTCCATCACTCTACCAACCTTTGATGGCGTTCATTAAAGAAAAGCTGGAGTCAACCTTCTGGATATCGTCAAGTGGTGTCCTTGGCACACGTTTTCTTCCATCTCTACATAAGAGCTGAGGGGTCTCTAATATTTTATCACCACTATCGGGTGTTTTTACGACATCCAGCGGTTTGTCATTTGTCACCCAGGGGTCACACCTTCAAGGCTAAAATTAATCAACCTGTGAATAATGTACCACTGTGACCAGGACCATCGTGCATCAGGACTTAATCCAGCTCGTAGAAGTGCTTCTAGGTAATGGTCAATTACAGTCTGCATTTCACTCACAATATTTCTCTTGTCAGAACTCTTAAAGGAGCATATGAAGAAAAGTGAATGACAAGGAAATAAAACGACTCTATTATAAGAAATATTTTGTAATCTGGACAGCTTCCACCTTTGTGCTTTTGGCTTTGACGTAATGTGCTCAGTTAATAACCCATTAGCTTTTCTTCTGCGAGGAAAGCTGCTCCTTGTGTGGTTCCTCCTGGATTTATTTGTTCTGGTCCATAACCAAAATGTTTGTTCCCATGAGAAATGAGAGCCCAATCTCCAGCCTTAAGGCAATGCTGGTGGGTATGTTTGTTGAAGGACATGCTGTATTTGGTGGTTGTTTGTTTCTCGGCATTGGCCTGCAGACAAAGTTCCCCCTTGGGGCACTAATGGGAATTCAGCTGAAGTGAGTTATGATGTGTTATGTAATCTCTTTCTTTTTAGATCACTTGACTTGTCTTGAGACACAGATTCCCAAGTTATAAATGGGCTCAGCTGGAAATAGAATATATGGAGATTTCAATTGATTTGCATATTTGTACGTGCATGGAAGAAAATGTACTAATGCAAGTCTAAAGCTAGTACGTAAGCCTGTCCAGACAGAGTCCTAAGCTGCGTTCACAATGTGAGTGACACATCAACAGGCTACAAGTCATTTTCAATGGAAGCCGGTGGCATGAAGCTACAAACTGACGCCCGACACTTGTCGCTGTGATTGAAAAATGCCGTTAACCAGTTCCCAGTGTTATTTAATACTTCAATGAGTGCTTGAGCAACACTTCAACTAGCTGCCTGTTTTACCATGAATTAAAGCATGGGGCAAACCATTCTCAATAGTTACCAGAATAAGTCGTATATAAATCCTCTGGGAAAGCAATGGAAGAGCCCTATAGATTCGATATAGATAGATATAGATATTTATGACTGACTTGTTTCCCATTCAAAACCATGTTCTTTGGAGTGCACACCAGCACCGATGGGGCAATGACCCAAGAGCAGGAAATCTGTCGAGAAAAGCAGTTGCACCCTCCTAGCCTTGATGCAAAAAAAGAGTTTTAATGGAGAACAATTGAACTGTTAGCCGTTAGCAGAAGTTCTGTATAAATTGAGACAGTGTTTTAGTTATATAGTATGTTCAGGCAATGGGAGATCCATAGTCACTGAGGATATTATTATAACTATAATGTCGAATTCACACCAGAGCAGCGAAGATGGCAGTTTGAACCATATGACTAAACCTGTCGAGGTAGTTCAGTTATCAGTTTGGGTGGTTGTCTATCAATTTATTAAATATAAAGCACCTTGTAACACTGTCGTTGAATAGTTTTATATTGTCGTTCCTAACTGCTGTCAACAGATCCCCTGATTTTCACGATGAGGTCAAGATCAAGCTGCCTGCCTCCCTGTCGGACCACCACCACATTCTCTTCACCTTTTACCACGTCAGCTGCCAGCAGAAACAGAACACACCGCTGGAGACCCCTGTGGGATACACGGTAGGTTAACAGCCACTGGAACAGCTACGATAACCACATAGGCTGTTACCGTGGCTGTAGAGGACAGCTGTCTGCGCTCTCACTATTGCAATGTTCCTGCGGGCATAGTTGTAAACTTAGACATGCTCATTCACAAGCACACACTCTCTACTCGTCTTTTAGATAGATGTGCAAGAGAGAACTGGGGAATTGAGAATATGTACTAAATGAAAAATAATATTATCCTCCTAATGTGTGTTTTTTGTCCTCTGTGTTCTCTTTCGATTTATTTTTCTCTGTAGTGGATCCCCATGCTGCAGAATGGGCGTCTGCGGACGGGACACTTCTGTCTGCCGGTGTCTCTGGAAAAACCACCACAATCCTACTCTGTTCTCTCACCAGATGTAAGACACAGTTTTACAGTATGAATACATAGATTTAAGTGTGAAAAAAGTATAAATTTGAAACGGGTAAATAATAATTATCATTATTATTAATGATAATGAATTGGTGTGCTGCAGACAAACCAGGTTAAGTTTTAAGCACAGTCTGTCTAGTATGGAGGACGGAACCTGCCAAAATTAAAAATGAATAAATAAATATGCCATTAAATGTAACAAAAGTAATACTAAAAATAAATGTAGACATTAATTAATTGATCAAATGTGACATAAATTGACATTTCAGTTTTAATTTGCTGCTTTGTAGGTAAATAAATAAAGAAGCAAATTAAAACAGAAATATAATTTTATGTCACATTTTTTGAATTAATTAATGCCTACATTTATTTTTAATATTATTTTTGGTACATTTAATACCATATTTATTTATTTATTCAGTCATTTATTTATTTATATATTCATTTTTAATTTTGGCAGGTTCCGTCCTCCATAGTCTTGGAGTACCCTTTGTAATATAAAAAAGGAACATCGTCAATACTTGCTAACCTTTGTTTAGCTTTTGGGTGAGATGGAAAGGCATCAGAGCAGCCCTTTAATCCTTTTTGATTTAAGGAAAATCTCAGCCTTCTGTGCCCAGCGACCTATCGTATATTTCACTGCTTGTAAGATGTTCATTTAACCAATGCAGAACAGATTTACTAAGCTATTTGTGTACCTCAGGTTCCTCTCCCAGGGATGAAGTGGGTGGACAACCATCGAGGAGTATTTAACGTGGAAGTGGTGACTGCTTCAACCATCCACACACAGGTAACAGTACTGTATACAGTAGTTTTACAAACATCACCTCATCACCTCTCATCCTCTTTACTGTTTCCCATCTTCCCTGTTCATATATGTACATAGGAGCATACATACATATGAGCAGAGGGAAAATGCTGCTGGAAAATTAAACCTCATATTACCTAAATAACTTGCTTTTCAGGAATGAAGAAGAACAATTTTATTGTTATGTCAGTTGCCTTAGAATCATTTTCATAAGCATCACACGGGTTATCATTTAAAATTTCAGTAAAGAGAAACCGTGTTTTCACATTTAGACAGTAATTCCTCCACAGCACCAGTTCATTAGTAGCTGAAGCTCGCCTCGGCAGTAATTTACTGAGGTCTACTCCATCTCTGTGTCGGCCAGGGTGTGGGGGGCTTGACTGTGGTCCCTAGGAGCCTAACTGGGACTAATGTGCTCATAAATCACTGCTCCTGGAGCAGATTAGACTTGCTGGATTCTACTGTGTTCTTGTAGCAACGTACGGTTTGTGGTTTCCACTTGGTGAGCCAACTTACAGACGAGGAGATCCAAGCTTACTTTTGTTTGTTGACTTCCTTCCCCCCTTTACTCCTTCCCCTCTCTCAACCTTTTCCACTGTTGTGCTGTTTTTTCCTCTAAGCTTCTTCCTTTTTGTCTTGTTTTCTCTCCATCCATCTTTATCATCCCTCTTTTCTTCTCTTTTGTTCTTTCACCATCTGTGACTTTCTATATCTCCTCTCCTGCCTTTGTTTTGCCAACAAATTTCTCCCTCTCCGTCCCCAGGACCAGTACCTGGATAAGTTCTTTGCCTTGGTACACGCCCTGGACGAGCACATGTTCCCAGTCAGGATAGGAGACATGCGCATCATGGAGAACAACCTGGAGGCTGAGCTCAAGTCCAGCATCGCGGCGCTCAACTCCTCCCAGCTGGAGCCAGTGGTTCGATTCCTTCACCTTCTACTCGACAAGTTGGTGTTGCTTGTAGTGCGGCCGCCAGTCATTGCTGGGCAGATAGGTATGACACATAGTGATTTTAGAACAGCTTGGGGATGATGGTTAATCTGCTAAGTAGAATTAGCTATCAATTGTGCCACCTCAAGCTGCAGATCTTGATTTTCTTTTATTTACAGAGATGATGAATATAAGTTAAGGTTAAAGGTTTTCCTAAATTTAGTTATGGCAATAGGAATGCCATAAAAAATGCTATAATATATATATTTTTTATGCTATAAAATGGAAATATGTACAAAAATGTAATACATATTTTGGTACATTTTAAGAAAGATGAGTTTTATTATGATCCTTTAAAGGTGCTATTGATAACATGATAACATTCAGCCACTAGATGTCGCATTTTTCCTCCTCCGTTCAATTGCCTTTACTTCACAACAAGTCGTCACCAGACACTTACTGTCAATCTCAGCCATTTATCCGTTGTTGCCACACTAACTGACGGCCCAGAACTGCCACGTGATACCAACGTCGTTATACTATTGGCTCACAAACCTTGTTAGAAGTGGGAATCGAACGTCAGATATGTTCCACAGAGTAAAACAAAACATACATTTTGGAACCGCCAACACTTTTAAAATGATTAAATCACAATCATAATAATTTTTTTCAGGAAAAGTCATGCTTTTTTTCGGCACCTTTCTAAAGGCTCTGTAGATGTATTATTTAAAAAAAAAATATTCTTCTACATAAAAATGTTATCAATAAGACCTTTAATATGATGTGCTGTATATTACCTGTGTTCTGTGTGACATACAGAATACATACGATTTTTTAAATTTTATCTATTTAATTACCATGAAGAAATGGTTTGAAATGTAAATTAATAAATAAAAAGGAAAAGCACAAAGAAAAAAGAAAATTGAATAACCACGACTATAATTTAGCTGGGCAGAAGGCGATATGAGACAACTGACCCCTCCATTACAAAATCATAGATCAGCTCATGTTTCAATTTTTACAGTGCTCACTGTGTTCTGCAAAGTTACACTAGCAAAAATACTTCTTATAATAAACTTAAAGTTGTGTCTAAAACAGGATTATGTTTCACACAGAATATGAATACATGCAAAGGTCATGGTTGTATCTTTCTATCTTTTTGTATATCTTATATTATGTGGGTTATCCTGTGTGCACACACATACCTTAACTTTGTGTTTTTGTCCATATCTGTATTTTTGCACACGTGTCACTTTGCTTCTGTCTGTATCTCTGTGTGTTCAGTGAATCTGGGCCAGGCATCCTTCGAAGTCATGGCATCCATAGTGAACCGGCTTCATAAGTACTTGGACACCAGCCAGGACATGCACGGCCGCAACGGCCTGCTGTCCTCTTACATCCACTACGTCTTC
>CAKALG010046646.1:0-11268 GCA_916700815.1 Helicolenus hilgendorfi
TGGGAGTTGTGCTCTACAGACACGCTTCAGTAATCATACAGTGAGCGAGCAGACAGGGGGGATGTTTCTTCATGAAACAGCCATTTCCACCTTGCCAAGCCTCTCTCTCCCTGCTGGTGCACATCCAGCTCCTGGAACCGCACCACAGCACTTCACACTGAGAGCTTTTTCATCAGACAGTCACAAATTAACCTCTTTTTTTTTTTACCTGTTGCTTATTTATTCATTGTTTGCCATATATGAATGTAAAATAGAGATAATTAAAGCTGCAGTGGGTAGAAATGGAGCAAATATGATTAAAAAAACGGTCACTATATCCTGACAGTAGTGCATGAGACAGGTAATCTGAAAAAAATCCTGAGTCTCTGTGTCCTCCGGTGCTCCTAATGGCATCTGCATGATTTCACAGACCGGAGGAAAACAACCAATCCGAGCCGAGCTGGAGTCTGCCGTCTCTGAGCAGCTGTCAATCACTCGCGAACTCTGACCAAAGGGTCAAACTAGGCAGCGCTGATCAAATATGAATCAATATTCTGTTACTTTAATGCCTATTTCTCACCTCAAATGTTTTCAGAAACATCTTGTAGTGCACTGTTTAGCTGTAAAATGAGAAAGTTTGTGACCCGGTAGCCATGTTGAGATGAAGTTGAGGATACACCAAGCGCCGCCCAACAGCCGGAGCACAGCCAATAGGAACGCTCTCTCTCTCTGAAATGACCTGTGATTGGCAAAAGTCTCCCGTCACCGGCTAGATTTTCTAAAGCCTGAAAACAGAGCCATGAGGAGGAGCAGAAGTCTAGTTTTCTCTCAGAGCACTTGAAATACAATATGCTGAAAGATTATTATGGAATTTTGCCCAATGATGCCTAAAAAATTCTGCCTACTGCAGGTTTAAGACTTAATTGTGATGTCACACACATGCACACACACAAGTCTGAATGGTTTAAGTTTGGGGTAAACAGTAAACAGCCCCTGTGCCAGGACAGCTTGGCCTAGCTGCACACCGTCAATACTAATGACATCAGGATACAAAGTATCACTATGGAAACCTGGAGGCTCTGGCTCGATCCCACACCCCTCTGTACTACCGGAAGGCTGGAAAAAAAAGAGCCGACTGGGGTTAGGTGGAGAAAAAGAGAGTGAAGGTGAAGAAAAATGGAAAAAAAAAGTGAGCCAAAGGAAGGAGGAAGTGAATGAGAGTCAGAAAGATGAAGAGGGGGGAGAGAGGGGTGAGCCAAAACGTCAGGGAGAGAAAGAGAGCGTGTGGGTGGGTTCAGAGGCATTTGGTTGGTCGAAAGCTGGTTAGGAGCCAGAGCCGAGTGCTTGGTATGAAAACAGGCAGAGCAGTGTGCCGCAGCCAAGCCTGAGATTCAACTCTGCCGGAAAAGAGCTTCTTTTTTACCCCCCAAATCTGCACTCTCATCTTCTCCCCCTCCCGCTGCATCCATCACCCCATCCATCACCCTTTCTATTCTACCGCCTGACCGCCTCTCTTAGACTCAGCAACGCTTTCAAACAGGCCAGATGGGCTCAATGAAATACACCCGACTGCCTGCAGCCGTCTAAATCTCCGTAATGATACTGCTCTCCTGAGCTGCTTCATTTCCGAGTACAGTTTTGGCCAAAGTGTCTACTACAAAACCAGCTTAACGCAATGTCACTTTGAGGCAGTCGAGGCAATGTGTAGGTCGTTACGAACCATAGAAAAAAAAACCTAATGCCTCTCAGGATAGATCGTCCCGGTCGTGTCGGGTCGTGACCCTCAAAAACATTTACTGTAAGTCATTTCCGAGCTTTAAATTGGCTGCCGGTGGGAAACCTAATTTAGGCTCAGTATTGTACTTTGTCTCACGCCAGGCCTCCCTCCAAACACATTTTATGCTAGGTGGGTCACAAAGCCATTTGGTCAGATCAATGGGGGCTAATCACTGAGAGCCAAGGTTGAAACTGAACAAAGCTCATTTTATATAACAGAATGGGAACAAGGCCTCTACTTATCGAATCATTTTTTAAGTTAAAAGGCTGTTATACAGGACTGCAAAGTCATTTATTTTAAGGTTAATGCCAGGTTATTGGACTGAGGAACCATATTTTATCAGCCTTCAGTATCCAATTTAGCTGCACGTAATCTGGCACTCTAAATTCATACTTATTTCGCAATTTTATGTATTAGTTAGGGCTGTCACACGATAATAACGGGTTAACGTAAATTAATTTTAATGCCGCTAATTTCTTTAACGCATTAACATAACTTGCGATTTTTAGGTGGTAGTAGGCTCCGTTTTAAAGCGAGAGTGAAAGTAGGAGGTTAAATAATGCTCAAAACTTACTCTACATTTTGGCGAGCAAAAAAATGGCATGGCCATTTTCAAAGGGGTCTCTTGACCTCTGACCTCAAGATATGTGAATGAAAATGGGTTCTCTGGGTACCCACGAGTCTCCCCTTTACAGACATGCCCACTTGATGATAATCACATGCAGTTTTGTGAAAGTCGTAGTCAAGTCAGCACACTGACACACTGACAGCTGTTGTTGCCTGTTGGGCTGCAGTTTGCCATGTTATGATTTGAACATATTTTGAATGCTAAATGCAGTACCTGTGAGGGTTTCTGGATCAATATTTGACATTATTTTGTGTTGTTAATTGAGTTCCAATAATAAATATATACATACATTTGCATAAAGCAGCATATTTGTCCACTCCCATGTTGATAAGAGTATTAAAATACTTGACAAATCTCCCTTTAAGGTACATTTTGAACAGATAAAAAATGTGATTAATTTGCGATTAACTATAGATAATCATGCGATTAATCGCAATTAAATATTTGACAGCCCTAGTATTAATGTTAACGGATGTTGATGGATAATGATCATTAGTCTGGAGAATATTTCAGATGAACTGATTTTCTATATGTAGAGGTTGGAGTGAATGACCTGTAGCTGTTTATGCGTTTTAACAAAAATGCTCCCAGGCTAAGAGCTTCACACATTGTGACTTGTGACGTTTTTCTTATTATATTTCATTTGTGATGGAAAGTGACAGAAATCTTCCCTTTTTTTTCTTTCGGAGTCCTTGACTGGCCTATGACTGGAGTCTCTGTCTCTCGAGCCTGCCTGTGAATATGTCGAGCAAATGAGATAACAAGTCCTGATCCCACAGAGTCTAATTCAGTCACGTCTGTGTAATCCCACTGGAGAAGAGGGTGAATATGTGAATACACAGTATGGTAACGGTGTCAGTGGTGGGATTTAAAACCTGGTTAAATTCCAGAGAGACAAAGCTGGTCAACAGGGCTCTTCGCCAAATCAATTTATGTGAGTAGCTGTCAGCTGCTATCTTTAAAGTCCTCTGTTATGTTAGGTTACATTTACCCTGTTGTCGTCATCACAGCTTCTAAAATCCATGTGTGAATTGTGTACAGATTTACTAAATTAAACTTGGAAGCGTGGGCCCGAATTCCAAACTATAAAGAGCACAACTTCAATACTATGAATATATCAACTTAAAGAGCTTCTTGATACTTTTAGTATCCAATTCATTTATAAGAAAATATCTTGTTCCCTTATAAAATGAGTTGAATGGTTGTAGTATAACAATGTAGTATATATAGTAGTCTGGAAAGGAGGAACAGAAAGTGTGAGGAGCGTGGTTTGATCACATCTTATATATATGGGAACGAGTCCAGGTGTGAGCCCTTTGCATTACCTGCAGCTGAACCCTGCGCTCTCTAAATGTTGAAAATGTTTCTTAGTTCTTAGTGATGCTTGAGTTATTTCTGTTAAAGGGATAGTTTGCGTGTTTTGAAGTGGGGTTGTATGAGGTACTTACACATAGTCAGTGTATTTACCTACAGTAGATGACGGTCAGCACGCCTCCAGTTTGGAGAAGCAGACAGGAGTTACGGCACAGAACCAAAGCAACTCCATTGAAAAAACCTGTAATTCTACCTTGCTGAACACGGGGGTTGCTGGTCCACCGCTGCCTCGATTGGTAATTTGTTTGTGCTATTGTATGACTTTGGTGAATACGAACTAGGTAAAATACTGTCTTTTTCAACGGAGTCTGGAAGCTTTGGCGAGAGCATAGGCAATGGCTTCAGTTCCCTGTCGGAAACATAGACTGTATAGCTGTCTCACAGCAAGGTAAACCTGCAAACATATTCTAAATATAGTGTACACTTAAACTGATTTTTATTTATTTTTTTAGGTAGCTAAAATACGTTTTACTGCCGGCCCCGTCCACAGCTGTACATTGCTTTGCTTCCATGCCGGTACTCCTATCTGATTTTCCAAACTGGGGGCGTGCCGACCGTCATCTACTGTAGGTAATACACTGACTATGGATAAGTACCTCATACAACCCCACTTCAAAACACCTAAACTATCTCTTTAAGTTAGAATGAATGTACATTGTGTTAATTCTTGTCAGTTATAAGGTATCTCCGTGTTTAGTAAATATAGTGTATGGTGACAATATGTGGTACACATGGCTACATATTTTCTGTTTAGATAAAAAAAAACATTTATTGTGCCAGCCTCACCTGCCTCACCATCTGTCCATGCCTACAATAAATCACAATTGATGTGCGACTCTGATGTGCGACAAAATGATGTTTTTAGCATGTATAATGTTTGCTATGTTCACCAACTTAGGTTAGCGTGTTAGCATGTCAACATTTGCTAATTAGCACTAAACACAAAGCAAAGCTTAAGATGATTGTCATTCGCTTTACAGGCATAAATCAAAGTTTATGGACACAATGAAATGCTGATGTGATGGTGGATGGCATACAGGAAGTCGGGGGATCAACACATTTATTACAATTCATCCTGAGGGGACCATAAACCATGTTTCATGGCAATCCATCCAATAGTTGTTGAGACATTTCAGTCTGGAGTAAAGTGGTGGAGGGAACGACTCCTTTTCCATCTGTTTAGACTATTTATTGCAAGAAAATAGTAGATATAGACAAGTTAGCAGTCATTTTATGGAGTTCCAAAGGTAACAGGCAGCTGTAGATAAAAGAAAGATCTTGTGTAATGTGTGGTGATATGAGTACTGATATGAAACTCTATAGATGTTTTGGGGTATAGGCACTACTTACAGGTAGTTTACAGAGTATTACACTGTCTTAAATGGGTCTAGTTGATGACTAATAAGGTTCACACAGGGGAACTCCACCAGCTTCCTTTCCTGCATAACAATACCAGCTATAAATAAAGGTGAGGCTCACAGTGTGAATCAGTATATTGGTGCTGCAAGTAGATGCTGTTTATCACAAATTGTGACTATCAGAAGTCTATAGCTAGAGATGCACAAGTATGAAAAGACCGAGGCAGACTGAGAGAGAGAATTGGTTTGCTGATTTATGACTCATCGTCATCTGACATCATGTGCCATCCATCCATTCAGAGTTGTGTGTTTTATACTGTGTGTGTGTGTGTGGGGGGGGTGGGGGCTGTTGGGTGGCAGAGACAGACTGGTACTTCATGTACTGCTGCTGTCTGCTGCTCCATACAGTAGCATTAGGCTGCATTATTTATCTAGTGCCATGGCGTATGTGTAGAACACCATTCAGACAGAACAGTAAAAGCCTTCACTACCGTATGAAGAGTGATGTAGCATCCCTCTCGCCTCACACTTGCCACTATACTCTGTACACGATGCTGCCGACGGAGAGAAAACACAACAAACACCTCATAAACAGCTTTCTATCTATAGCCATCTTTGGTCCAGACTGTTCTGGTTTGATCCGTGCTCCGTATCGACCGTTTTACTCAGGTTATTCTGTACAAACGGGTGCTGTGATGACTCTGCAACAATGGACGGCTATTTGCAGAGGGATATTGAAAAACTATGCTGGGAAACTATAAAAGGGAACCTTAACGTGAGACCTGTGAGCCATAGCCCCTGTGGGTATGGTTGGGTTTCCACAGATAAACCCCCAGCAAATGTGTTTTGAAAGCACATGATATCCCTAACTTCTAGTCGCTACTCTTGACTTCGTGGAGCATTTTGGTTGTATGTATGTAATTATTATTCTGGTTGCGTTGCCCTTTGACACCAGCAGAAGAAATTCAATTTCTACCCCTCTGTTCCTCCTGGAGAACTTGAATCAGGACAGCAAGTCGGTCCTTTCTCATCTGTCTCGGGGCTTCTGGGAAACCTAGACAGTGACCCCCCTCCTCCCTAGGGAACACTAATGTCAGCCAGACCAGGGGAGCTCTTAGAGATTAGAAAGGGAACCAACATCTGGGGCCTCAAGCTCTCTTGCCTTTATATCTCTAATCTTATTTTCTTATTAGCTTTTATTTATTCACGGAAAGTCAACTGAACGTGGATGTTCTTGATCAGGAACGTACTGCATCGTACTCACATTACTTAAGTCGTACATCCGGGGCCTGGGAAGTGTTAGTCATTGAGTCGTGGGACTACTTCCGCAGTACCCCCTTCTCTCTTTAGCTTTTACTTTCCATGAAATATGGATAGATGTTGTTGAGCAGTGGATCTTGACATTTTTAGTCTGAGGTACCCCCACAGTCTGTTAAGCTCTACAGGCATGAGGTTTGTTTAGTTGGCCTATCATAGCTATCTTATTGGTTATTGGTAATTAAAGATCAGCCCAAAGACAGTTTGGGGCCGTCAGTGGGCGTCTGTTGACCTAGTTTTTGCGGTGTGTCTCGCACCATCGGCTCTAGTCTGCAAGTGTTAGAGGTTTTTCAGCCGATTCGCCGTTCAAGTGCGACTTATCGGCTAAGATAAAGGCGACGTGAGGGGACGCAACAGTCGGCCTATTTTCCTCCTAAACCCAAATAAAGGCCAAAATAGCTGAGCTACTACATGATCTTTCCATGTACCCAATGACATCTGCAGAAGTATAAGTACCCCTGGTTTGGAATAACTCCCATACTAGACCCTTCTGTATATAAATATTCTCCCTGTACACATGGTAATCTAAACACAGTTGCAATACACACACATACAGCACATCTGCCGGAAGCTAAAGTCACATTTTTTTTCTTTCTATTGCATTATTTAAAATAAGTAAAGTTGCTGTAGCACTTTGTTGTATTATCTCCAGCACCATTTGTTCTTCTTATCAACTGTATATCCTCTCCTCCGCCGCTTCACAACCTCATTAAAGTTTCATCCAAGCTGGTCTATTCTTCGAAATTCACACAACTTGAAAGGGCTGAGATACAAACAAGAAAAGCTTTTTAACCGCGCGTGTCACCTGGGTAAGCCGAGCACTCGTTATACCTCAGGCTGGATTCTAATTGTTTAGGTTTTATACGCAAAGCAACATAATAATAGAGATTAACATTGAAGCAAAGAGAGTACGCAAAGTTGGTTCACCACATCTAAGCATTTATCACATTGAAATAATAATGTCAGTTGCCGTATATTTAATTGCTATATTATTTTTTTATTAGCGATTTAATACAAGGTGCACTTCAGGATTTAATGAAAGGCTTTTATTGCATCAGTGCAAACCTGTCTCACTCAACCCATCAGGACCCTTTATAAAACCACAGAGACAGATGGGCGGAGAGAGAGGGAGGAAGCCCATCCTGATGTTCTATATATACCCCAATCCCAATAGTCGGCTCTGTCTCTGTGCTGCAGCCTGCCATCCGGAGCGAAAGGCCCAGTAGTCCGGCTCGATAAGGAGCCTCTTTGTCTGGCTCTATAGCTCCCCACAGGAGCACAGTCGATGCCCTACAACACAAGGGGCTCGGACACTGAGGCTCACCGTCAGGTTACAGGCCGCAGGTGAAACATCTGCCCCGGCTCTACGTATTGTGAAACAGTGATAAAGAAAGCAGAGAATGAGAACTTGCGTCACTGTGTTTGCTGTAATGATACGCTGCCTCCTGCGAGGCTGTAGGAGTGAGGGGAGCCTCAGTGATACTGTGCTGATGCTTCTCTCCTTGTTTTCATACTGTGGAGACCTGGCAGGAAGTGTTTGTGGTAAAGTGAGACTGCGGATAAGTGCTGTGTGAGAAAGAGGCGTGTTTGTTATAGTGTTTTTTTCTCGTGAACATCATGTTCATATCAGTTCCCATAGGCACATGACATCCAACTCGTGGGATTCAGAGGACACGTTTTAGCACATTAACTGCACGTCACCTGTGCTTTCTTTTTTCCAAAGAATAATACATCAGCTTATATGTTGACATCATAGACTGTATATAAGAAGTGGATGTAGTCACCGTGACGTCATCCATTGGTTTGTGGACTACGGTTTTAAAGCCTCAAGTTCAGCATTTTGTCCGTCGCTATGTTGTTGTTTTTTTTGCAACCAGAAGTGACACGTGACAAGAGGGTGGAGCTAAGTACAACCGAACACTGAAGAAGACATTTTTAGGTGATCAAAAAGGTTATAATTAACATCCATGAACTGAAAACGCACTGTGAAAGGGTTAAACTTGTAAGACGAAAACACAGACAACTCCCAGACCGGACAACGCTGTGGTAGCGACCTGTCAATCACAAGGTAGCCACGCCCTAAAGCATCCCCTGCTTTATGGTCTATTTGACTCTAAATGGGACTATAATTTACTAAATGAACATCATGCTGTATTGAAGAAGACTTGAAACTAGTGATTGAGACCATGAACTCATGTTTACAATGTTTACTGAGGTAATAAATCAAGTGAGAAGTAGGATCATTTTCTCATAGACTTCTATAAAATCAGACTTCTTTTTGCAACCAGAGGAGTCGCCCCCTGCTGGCTGTTAGAGAGAATGCATGTTTAAGGCACTTCAACATTGGCTTCACTTTTCAGACCCCAGAGTGGCCCACTGATTGACATCCTTCCTTACAGACAGCCATTTTCATTTCAGTATGAAAATGATTGTTGTGTAGCACATAGGTACGTACTGTAGTATGAACGTTCTGTCGCCTTTTCCTGTAAAACTTGCATCATTGTCACATGGTAATGCAGCTGAATGAAGGGAAGTAAAGACCAGGAACGTTTCTCCCATGTCCTTAGTTTGACCTCAACCATACCAAACCCTACTTAAACCTAATACCTAAACAATGTCTGCATTTCTCTCCCTTTTGCTCCAATGTGGACCAGACAATCCCCATGTTGCTGCTAACTGCCCCCTGTTAGCCTCAGGAGGGTACACACTGTATTGCAGACTGTGTATTGCAAATGTCTGATGCAATACACATGTAGTCGCTAACCGCTGCTTTTCACATACTAGTGAGGAGCTTCACCACCGGAGCAGAACAAGTGCCAAGGTCCCACCACACAGACACCCTGACCAACAGAAGGAGTCACTGCAGCTGCAGCGACTAGATTATGATGCCCACACCTGCTTCACACCAGCACTCTTTTTAGGATCATGTACTGCTCAAGATTGTTAAGGTTTATAAAATTCTTTTGTTACAATCGTATGACCACTGTGCGTAAAAAACACCACTTAAACGTCCATAATTGGTCGTGTCTTCACTAAGTGATGCTCTAATCCAATAAACTGGATTGGTATCTGTGCCGATATTGACCTTATTAAACAGATCGTTTATCAGACAGATGTGATACATCCAGTCCACATTTAACCTGCATTCATTGATAAGTTTATCATTTTCTAAAGTTGATATGGCAAAGCTGTTAGCAAACAGTTGCCTATTTACACAACCAGCAGCATTAACATGAGAAAACTATCTGCTTCTTCAAATGCTCCACTTTGTTTACCAGCTAACTTTGTCTGTCTGCTGTTTGGTGCTGAGCAGGTAGCATACGGTGGGTTTATCACAGCTTGTGCGCTAAAAACAGCTGCCTGCTGCAGCTGATAACGACAACGATGAGACCAAAAAGGGAAGCAAATGTAAAGTTGTGGGCAGGAATACCGAAACGGACCATAGAGCTCAGGGTAATGGCAGAGTCATGTGATAATTCTTTGTGGGTTCGTCAAGCAACACCTTTCACATTGCACGTTAGGGATGGGCGATACCAAACTACTTTAATTCGATACCAATACTTTTTGTTACAATTTTAAGGATTCTGATACTGATGCGTATGTGATTTTTCAAAATAATGGTAATTTTTAGAAAAAAAAAGCCAAATCACATGACACAAACCGCTGATTATTTTATTTATTTATTCATTTATTTATTTACTACAAAAACAAATGTGAGGACAATTAAATAACAAAGTTTGTGCCACTAAGTGTAAAATAGTAGTCCAGTATTTTACAGAAGTACTATGATCAAATAGTAAGCCTCCTAATAACTTTCAGGGTGTGTTGTTTTTTTCGTATTGCTGTGTGTGTCACTTTATTTATCACAAATAGTGCATCTTACTGTATTTTTATGTACAGGTGACAAGTCTCACCACTCCACACTATGTTTCCTTTCTGCCTTTCTCTCACATGTTTGATGTGGAAGTGTGTGTGTGTAGGTTCTGATGTCACATGGTTTCCACAGTCATGTGACACAAGCCAGCTAAATATGTCAAGGCTGTTTTGGCACAAACATTATACAAAAGTGGTGAAAACGTTTGGAAGTGATGCAGCCACCCACGTTTGTATGGATATAATTCAATATTTTTTTTAAAGGAATCGATACCAAATGTGTAGCTTGTGAGTATTGAAGTATCGATGCACAGTATCGATCCACCCATTCCTATTGCATGTAGTTATTTGATCTGAAGTTAATAACATGATTGATTCATTTAGCCTTATACATCACTGCATTACAACAATGTGGTCTAGTTTATATGAACGCTACAAGTATGCAGAACAGCCAACATGCTTCACGTGGTTCTTTGACATACTGTCTAATTATGTCCCTTTTTCATCAATGCAAAAAGAAATGGGTTCTAGAAAAAAGACAAGACATGTCTCTGATAAATAGATATAAAAATGATAACACTGCTTCAATCAATCCTTTCCGAAAACTGCAACACATTTCTCTATTTTTGTCATTCTAATTTTTGAAGGGAAATCCTCTTTTCTTCATAAGCTCTGCTGCAGAAGAGACCCTGAAGCCAGTAGGCATCAAAGTATCTTGCTCTAGGGCACTTCAGCAGAGCAGCTGATTGTTGTCACTGGAGCTTGTGCATGTGTGTTTTACTTTAAAGAGGCACTCTACCAATCTTACACAAAAACTTCGATTCACTTGTCATGAAACTGACTATTCATCTTCTATTGCTTTGGAGGAGCTTTCTAAAGCCTGAGGAAATAACCCTAATGATGTTGGAGTGATTTCATCTCAGCTTGGGCAACTTTTAACAGAAAGGATCTAAAGGCCCTGA
>CAKALG010046650.1:0-10788 GCA_916700815.1 Helicolenus hilgendorfi
TCCAACAAAGCGACGCCGAAACCAACTGACTCACTGGAGACAGAGAAACCTCCTAAAACCACGGTAACCTGTCACCTTTTGATTCGTTTATTAGTTAGCCACCTTGTAATAACAGCCTCACACATATTGGTGGTACAAAATGTGTGTAAGTTAATGTAAATCACCGGGTTTAGTAGTATAAGTAGCCTCTAATGCTAACGGTGATTAGCATTGCTAGTCAGTGCTCTAATAACAAAACGGTCAAGGCCTATAGAAGGAGGATGAGTCACGGCTTTTGGGGGGTTTGGTGTACTACGCATGCGCAGTGTAACTCAATTTCGGCAAGAGCAGGCTAGACTTTACTGCGCACGTGTAAAACCCCTGTGATATGACGCGTGTCCTAGCCTCCTTTCCATAGGCCTTGAAAACGGTGGACTGTGTTGCTAACGTTCGCTAGCAGCATCTGGACGATACCTGGCTTTACTCTTGTTAACTAGCCACTTCTCATTCTTGGTTTACAAGCACCCCAAAACTGCTAGCGTCAGATATTATGAGAAGGGGGTGATTATATGTATATACGATACTGTATATACTGCTCCTATTTTATACTTCCTTCTATTTAAATGGTTCATATTTTGTTGCACTTTGTTTAGCTCTTTTTCTACTGTGTTAGCTGATGCATCTTGTTTTTTTGCACTATCCCCTTTGCTGCTGTTCACTGCAAATGTCCCCACTGCGGGACTAATAAAGAAATATCTTATCTTATCTCAAAGTTACTCTGTTGCTATTTGGTACACCAAGTTAAAAGCTTTGGTACACCATGCAGGTCATTACTTAAAAACAAAATATGAACCATTTAAATAGAAGGAAGTATAAAAATAGGAGCAGCATATACAGTATTGACAATAAACAGACTCATGTTTTGATGGTGTTTTTTAATCCGCAATCATTGTACACATACTCCTCTAATTTGAGGAGCAGAATGCAGTGGACAAAGCAATCCAGTCATATTCAGCACTTGGCTACAAATCCTTCAGTGGATGCTTCAAGTCCGCAACACATAGACATCACCTGGCCTTAGTGAAGCTTTTATATACAGTTCAGAACAGCAGTTCTCTGACGTGGTGTCTGAAAGGGAATTGATGCTGCAGCAGAGGATTTAACAGTCCAGTTGCGTGCTTGAGGGTCCCAGTAAAAGTAGGTCACCAGGCCACATGCATGCAGACTGTTTACACACAGGACTCCAGCAATGTATGCTTGCCCTCTTGAGTCATTTGGTTTATGGCTAACATATGGGCATATCCTTTGTTGGGACTGTTGCAGGAAAAAAGATTAGTTTATTTGTGAAGGGACAGTGCAAATGAATAAATACATATGGTATTAAAAAAATGACAGAATTAGCCAAAAGGCTATTTTTCGTCTGTTGTCCCTGCAAGGAAGCAAGTAAAATACAACAGATATGCATGATCATTTAAACTCTGAAATGGATCTGCTTCGTCTTAGTTAAGCCTTTTGTCTGTTTGTGTCTGTTTTGCATTTGAATAATAGCACATTCATGTTGTTGTTTGTCTGTTTCAAAGGCTCAGGCTTTATGCACCATGTTGCACATTGCCCATGCAACTCAGAACACTTATTGGGGTAGCTGTAATATTCCTGCTTCTTTAAAGAGTATTATGTTATTTTCGGTGTATGTTTTTCACTTCAGTTACACAGAATTGCCTGAATAGACTGCTACAGGAATGAGACCTAAAACCCAGAAACGAGTTAGCATTTTAGCACTTCAGGTTCCCTCATCTGGAAGTCAGTGGGTTTTTTGAAGGAGTTTTTAGTTAGATGCCTGAAATAAGGCCAGTGGTTAACACAAGCTTAAGAGATTTTAACGTTTTGTTCTAAGACATAAAATACATCAACAAATACCCCACTTGTGAATTTTGAAGCCTTTATGTGTCTAACTAAACATACTCTAGTGTAGTCATCACGCTGACTCCTCCGCCTTTACAGGCTTGTTGTGTACACTCATGCTGATAGCTTTTTACTTCTGGCGATTGCATTCACACTTTAAAAATCTAGTCTAGCAAACCAGGGCGATGCTAACTTCTAGGTTGGCCTACAAAAATACGTCATCCTTGCAGCACTCTATGGGAAGACTCCAGAGGACGCCATTGGGCATTACTGTGCTTGTTAAAAGACCTGTTATATTCGTGGTGGTGTTTGTCTAAATGTGTTCAGACCAAAATACCAATCACACTTCTAGTTTCCATTGTGACCTTTTTTTTTTTTACTTTTTACTGTGTAGGATGAAGAGACCGTGGATAATGACAGCCACCACTCAGATGACGAAATTCCCACAATGACGAGGCGCCCACTGCCTCGTGGCCGGCCAAGGAAGAGAGCCATCGCTGTTGCTGACAGAGAAACAGGTATGCTTGGCAGCTTCCACTTCTTCTCAAGGATGCTTTTTAAAAAATATATTAATATTTTGTTTTTTCTGAATATCAATTCCTTACGCTGTCCACTGTTGCTGTTTTTGTATTTTCTGACTTGTCGTCTCTAGATTTGGCTTTCAAGACTCCAATCAGGCCCATCATGCACCATGAACGCATACTGTCAGAGATCGACCCAGCGTCTCCTCGCAATACAACAGCCAGAAACATCTACTCGCCCATCGTGCGTTTCCTCACACCCACCAAAGAGAGTGAGTACAGCTACTGTCACTGCAATTCTCTCTTCTATATAGGGCTGGATGTAGCACCTTAAACAGACTCTACTTATATGAATGCAAGACCTCAAAAAGTCATAAACAACCTCTCCACATATTTAATTTTGTGTTGTGGGACAGTAAAAATGTACTTGTCACTATCACCGCTTTACCGTTCACTTTGGGAGACGTCCAGTCATTCTTTTGAAGATTGTTTTCTTTTCTTATGATGGAAGTGTCTGGTGGAGCAAACTCACTTACCAACCACATTATAAATGTGCCAGTGTTTTTCTGGTGGCTTGTGGTAAATTCCCACCCCGGGTGCATCAAATAGAAAGAACATTAATGTGGTGAGCTGACAGTTGGTATTTATTTTACTGGTGGAGGGCTCAGTGTCCTGTTCCAGTATGAGTCATTGCTATTCCCTTCTGAAAAAGTCAGAAACTGTTGACACTGTAAACAGCTTTGGTAAATGAGTCTCGCTGTTTTGGTTTGTGCATTATGCGATAGGCTCCAATAGCATTCATGTTGTGGTCGGGCACAGCTACAAAATTTGAAGAAAAATAAACTATGTACTTAACTGGGATTTTTGTCTGCTTTGGTCGTTCCTTTGATAATGTTACGTTTTGTCAATAACAATAAAGCGCCCATTAACATTGAGAACAGACAGGAAACAAAGTACTTCAGAGCTGTCCATCATTAATACGGATAGTTTATCAAATATGGCAAATGACTGCTGGAAGTAAGTATTACGATTTCGTGGTTGCTCTGAGATGAATAGACTCGTGCTGTTTAATGTTTATACATTTTGTTGTTTTTTTCTGTCCAGATGTGAAGCGTGCTGACAGCAGTGTGGTGATGAGCCCAGAACAAGGTGTGTTTGGTTTTGGCTCTGTTGACCTTTTGGCTGGAGAAGAGGATGATGACACCTTCAATCCGTAAGTATAAAGCCTCTTTCAGACATATTTCACCTTAATCTGACGGTAATTTGACAACCCTACGCCCCTACTAGATGTCTTTTATATAAGGGCTGTCAATCAATTAAAATATTTAATCGAGATTAATTGCATGACTGTCCATAGTTAATAGTGATTAATTGCACATTTTTATCTTTTCAAAATGTACCTTAAAGGGAGATTTGATCAAGTATTTAATACTCTTATCAACATGGGAGTGGACAAATATGTTTGCTTCATGTAAATGTATGTATATATTTATTATTGGAAATCAATAAGCAACACAAAACGACAACAAATATTGTCCAGAAACCCTCACAGGTACTGCATTTACTCTAAAGGTCTGCGATGGATTTGAATGACATTTTTTGGTGGTGTGGGGTATGGCACAATGAACATCCATTACATTTTGGTGGCAATCCGGATCATGGTCGGGATTCAGGAATTTTTTTAAGGATTCCGATCAGTCTGTGCATTAAGACCGCACGGTATAATACATGCGCAGTGTAACACATGCGCAGTGTAACTGGTGACGCATGTTTTCTTTTCCAGCTTCACATTCATCAAGAACATACCGTCGCAGTCTCAGCATTCCCTACCCCAACTTAGAGATATTCCCCCCAAGACCAGGAGCACCCCAGAGGCCACGCTGGTGGTCGACCTGGTGAGTTCAATCCTCTGGAGCTTACTGCCTCACACGTGGGCACAACAAAGTCAGATACATGAAGATCCAACGTGTAACTTTGACAGATTAATCTTAACTCAAAGTCCACTTTTTTTCTGAGCTTCTCTTCTTGCTAAAGGTATGGATAATTATTGTGAGTGGCAACCTTGGGTTGGCAGAATGTAGTTGTACGATGCAGCTGTTGAGATGCTGGTATGAATGACAAAGAGCCTACATTTATTAAGACATGATGATCAAGACTGCAGTGAAATAAAGATGGTGCAAAGTTAGAAGGATCACAAATGAGCCAACAGCAAATATCTGCACCAACTGTGGCCGAGCAGGTCTCTCCAGAGTCTTGGTGTCTTTGCCAAGTAGTCGGTTCTTGTCTGTACTTGTGTTCTTGGGAAACATCATCAGTTACAGCCAAAATACTGCTCCAATTAAAAGTCAACATCGAACCAAGTTCAGTCCAAATGACTGGGGGTGTTCTTGCTCTGCCTGTTTTATCAAGAATGTTTTGGAAGCTGACTTGTGCGGCTGCTATGCCACTTGATTAGATTTCGATTATGTGGCCGATGTATCCAAATAATACCTACTTGGAAATTTGCTCCAACGTTTTTGGAAATGTGTGGACATTTTGACAGCTAGCTGCCCAGCTCCTGGTCAAACAGTCTGATATTGGCAAGCCCTTTCCTAATTTACAGCCAGCTCCATCTAATTGTCTCTATAATGTTTTCATATATGATATTTTGGAAAAATTAATTCTGATCACAGAGATGAAATAATATTTGTTGCTACCACATTAGTTTGTCTTAACGTAAATGTTCATGTTTAGTTTTTTTGGACATTACAACAACGCTGCCTCTGTGGACTTAGGGCTCCATATACAGTATGTACAGAGTCACCTCATTTCAATTGATGTATCTGAAATGCACAGAGGCGGTAGTGGCATCTATATCCAATTTTATTTTTTGATATATATTACACATTACAGATCTGAAAAAAGTCTGTTGAGTTGAGATTATTTTGACACACTACAGTAATCACCAGAGCCGAGTTTAGCCGATGCTGTTGTCGTCCCGTTTGCAAATTGATTGTACTGCACCTCAGGAGTCTGGATGTAATAAGACTCACAATAGCCGCATGTTGTTTTCCTGAGCTAGATTCAAACACAGTGGTTGTTTTTGTCTTTCCCCATCTGTCTTAAATCTCGCCTTTGGTTCAGATGTTCTTATTTGCTATTGCTTAATTCAGAGAGATGTTATGGAGAACAACATATTACTCTGTCACACTGAGACAGGAGTATGAGTTAAAAAAGATCTTTTGAGTTCAGTTGTGGTTTATTTGGTGAGATAACTTGGATGTAACTTGGAGTTGATTATGAACTCAATCAAATCTCACTGGAAAAAATCCCATCCCATTGGTACCCATCCCCAGTCTTGGGTTTTAATACAGCAATAAATAACGTCACATTGATCCATGTCCTTCCAGGAGGAGACCCTGATGTTCAGCTCTCTGAATGTGATCGAGGGAGCAGAGTACACCTTCCACTCAGCTTTCCAGGACCATAAGTACAAGGTGACCACTCGCTGCACGTTTTTTAATCTGAGGCACACTGGGCAGATGAAGGACGAATCACTTCAGTGTGTTTGTCCTCTTCAGTGAGGGATGACAGGAGAGATGAGGAAATCTAGACTTAATGTGGAGAAATACCAGAACTAATAATAACACACTGGTGGGACATTGTGGCCAGCAATCAACCACCATGTTGTCTCTTATTTCATTCAGTATTCAGTTATTAAATGTGGTTTAGCATGTTAAGCCCATTAACATCCAACTGTTTGTTTCAGTGCTGCAGTAAGTTGCATGAAAAGACAATTTTCTAAATTCAGATTAAGTGAACTATGCGTTTGACAGTTTTAGATAATTGAATGTATAAATTTGTTATTTAATTTTGTCATCCTTTCTGCTCCCCTGTTATCAACAGGTGTACATGATCCTACGACCACATGTCAAAGAGTTTCTGCAGTCCATGGCAAAAATCTACGAGGTAGGAGTTCACGAGTTACTCTGATTTAAAATGAAATTGTCTGGTTGTTTATTGGTGCAGTTGGCTCTAGACAAGTGTTGTCTTTTAATTTAATTAATCTGAACCAAATTATTCCACCTTTTTTATCTTATTTTTCTTTGTATATGAAAATAAATTAGAACTAAATGTAGTTTTCGAGGCGTCCTGATGCCCGTTGAGTTCTGGTTTGTGTGGAATCGGTTCCAGCTGCTGTTTATGTTCTCTTCCAGCTGTTTGTTTACACATGTGCAAAGAAGGAATATGCCGAGAAGATACTGGACATCCTGGACCCGCAGAGAAAGCTGTTTCGGTATGTCTCCGTAAGATCTGCTTCCACTTGTGTTTCATAAACTCTTTGCTCAACCGCAGAGACGTGCACTCTGTCAGGTTTATCAGACTCAGCCGGTGAGTGTTAGCCTGCTGCTGACCCATCTGTGACCAGCACACTGACTTCTGGACGAAATATTGCATGGTTTGTTGTGTGGTCAGACCATCAGTTGGTCACTCTGATGGTTTAGCAGTGTGAGGGATTTAGCTGACTGTTAACCCAGAGTGAATTACAATGAGTGCAGATGTTTTTTTCCGCCGTATGGTGAGGACAGTAGAGATTCGTTTTCCTTTTGGCTTCAGGTGGTTAATGTCACACAGAAGGCATGTGAAGATGAACAGATAATTGACTGAAAACCGACATCAGAGTCAATGAAAATTCAACATGAAATTCAGATAAAGTGTTGATGTGTTCAGCATCTCCACACTGAAAGAAATGTCGGACTACTGTCTACAATGCTTTCTGTATCAGGAAATATTCCTCAAACCTTCCTACTCAATTTAAAGTGCCAATATTCCATCTCATTGAGATCAATCTGCAGCTCCCTTCGGCTTTTCAGAGTTTATAGCAAGTTTCAACTCAATGTTTAGCTGTCCGGCCCACAACTTTACTGTTTTGGTTCGCTATCAGCGTGTGACAGAGCTGTTGCACTGGATTGCATTCTATTGTATAGGTGTACCTAATAAAGTGGCCACTGGGTGTAGATACATACTGTATCATCTGAGAGGGAGCGATGCACTCCTCTACATCAACAACTCACACATAACATACTGACACACTTGGTTCATAGAAACGGGTGTGAACTGTGTTTAACATGTTGGTGACTTCTCTTGTAGACATCGTCTGTACCAGGACGACTGCGCCTGCGTTCTCGGCCACTACATCAAAGATCTCAGCATTCTCGGGAGGGATCTCGCCAAGACGGTGGTTCTGGACAACGCTCCCCACACATACCCGTACCACGTAAGCACTGTGATTTTAAAATCAAATACTGTTATTTTCTGGTGGTATTCTACAGCTTTGTTATTATCAGCAAGTCAACCAAAATCAACAGTGTGTTAGTCTGTATCTCAGTTCCTCCTTCAGCCCACTTGTTCCTACTGTAGATAAATACATAGTTTTGTTGGCAATAAGAAAAATATAGAATACCATCAGACTTATCTTTTAATAACATAAAAATATTATTGAGGTTTTGTTTGTCAGACGTGAAAGTCCTCCATATCGGTTCTCTGACGATGGTGTAATCTTGCACCTGCACAGTGAAAACAAATACAAGACATACATTTTTATTCATTTAAGTTTTTGTTGTTTTTGCAGCTGATGAACACGATTCCCATCGAGAGCTGGTCCGGGGCGTCGGAGGACCGAGAACTCCAGAAGCTCGTCCCCTACATGGAGAAAATGTCTGCAGCGGTATGTCTGTCATTTTATCAGCTTCTATGATTATTGCAGATTACACTTTGGCATCAGATTGTAGATTTCTGCCTCTGTTTCTTTTTAATGATACGAACACTTTGAGCCACCAAAGTTAGACATTTTCAGATCCTATGAATATGGGGGATTTAAGGAAAGTTTTGTAATTATTGCAAGCTAAACATGTAGGGATGGACCAATCTGATACACTGGATCAGTATCCGCAATGTTGACCGTATTTAGCAGATCGGGTATCGGGCACAATGTGACTGAGCTGTATTAAATACAGGGGTTTTTGTTGATGTCAGTTGCCATGTTTCCTTCGCAGGAACTTTCCCTCGAAACTAGGAACCTTTTGAGGAACTGATTTTGTTGTGACCGCAGGGACCAAGGTCTAAATTCAGTTCAGGGGACATGTTATGGGTCCAACGGCGTCAACTCTTAAACTGCTTCATTCATAAACAAGGAAATACTCTAGTATCGATTTAGGACGAGGGGAGAACATTTTTCTTTTTGTTAGATAACATTGAAAGTAAAGCTAGGCTCTGTTGTCGGCTTCCCGACTCATTAAAAAAAAGAGGGAGAGAAATAGAGAGACCACGAAGGTGAGCGGTAACATTAGAAGAGAGAGATGTAGCACGGCAGTGCTGTGAATGAGAGAAAGAAAAGTTATTTTGGGAACCACTGCATTACATCCAACGTGCATCAGCAACTAAAAGTCCCAGAAACTGTAGGTGGCAAACCAGCTGCACCACTTACCTTCATTCAGCCACAGCGAGCCACCGACTCCGTCCTTAATGCCACAGCAACCGCTGGCCTCTAGGTTTACAGATTGTTAGAGCGGCTACAATCACCAATCAATTAATCAACTAATTGTCGCAGTTCCAACATATAGACCAAGCGATTAATTGAGAAATGAATGTGCATATTAATGGATAGTAAAAGTAATCATTGGTTGCAGCCCTACAGGTTTAAGAATGGGAAGAAAGACAGCACTGGTATCAGGTCGGTAATCATATTAGAAAACTTCCAAAACTGGAATATTGGAATCAATATCAGAAGAGAAAACGTTGGATCCCTAAAATGTACTTAAATATCAAAAGTATTTGCAGTGTTAGAGAATTGATCCATCAATATGTAGAAGTGTTAAACAGTAACATCAGACTTGTTTCAGCGTTGCGTGAGGACTATTGTTTGAAGTGTGAACCAGATTGTTTTTGTACATCAGTTTTATTCTTGTTTCAGTCAGTTGTGAATCAAACAGCTGGTTATCTGCAGCAACATCTGCTGACTGTCCTCCCCGGTTCCATCATTCAGTTTGAATATCTGCTTTTGTGTTTTTTCAGGAGGATTTTCGGGAGGTGCTGAAGAAGAGGAAGGATCACTTCCACAGGCTGCTGTCAGAGGACTAACAGGACCCTCCCACACCCCCCCCTCTTTTCACAGCCCATGTTTGCTTTCCCTATGCTTTGGCTAAAAGCAGAATCCAGTTGGAACTAGCTAACCTTTGTGGCGGACCTGCTCTCCCTCCTCTCCTCCCTGATGACTTTAAAGGACGGCACATCGGTATTTCAAACATGCTGCTGGTCGTTTGTCACTGAAACCGTTTCTCCTGAGACTCATTCCACAGGGCGGTAAACTGCTGCCTGGTGTTTCTGTATATTTACCAGACAAAACTTGAAATATGATGTTAATAGTCGTGATTTTTCTTTTATTTATTGATTATATTACTGATCACCTGCGGTAATCTCTGTATATTTTAGATATGCTTTTTTGTATGCAATGAAATCACCCTGATAATAAATAGGAAAATAAAGCACTTCTCTCACTCATACTGGCTTTACCTTCAGTTCTGAAAGATGATATTTGATTTAATACTAAATGTTGTACGTCTCTCAACATGAGCAGTTCATCGTGAAAGCTGCCTCATAATGATGATGAAGAGGAGGAGGAGGAGGATGTTAAAGCTGTGATTATTATCAGTGAGGTAACAGTGATGCAGCAGAATAAAATCAAATGTATGTGTCATCTTGTCACAGTTTGAAATTATGAAATAATACATATTCCACAGGACTGATCCAGGTCAACATCCTGTCTGCTGGTGTGTTTCGTCAAAGTCAGAGACTGATGTAAGGTATTTGTTATGGTTTTATCTTTTGGACATCTTCCCTCGGTTTTCAGCTGAATTTCTGTGATGTCACAGCAGCAGTAGGTTTTTTTATTTATTTTCGAAAAAAAAAAAAAATGCTGTTCCTGCCACTGAACAAATAAAACTCATCTCTTCCTGTGCAGCAGGAAAGAGCCAGCAGAGTGTCGGGCCTTAGAGGAGCAAATGGAAGAGATGTGTGAACTAGGTGGGATCACTTTCAGAGGTAGATTATGTTGTATTAAAACAGAAATATTGAACTTTATTTTGTGTATTTTGACACCTGACGGGGATCTAAAGTTGCCATCTTTGACAGATTTCTTAAAAGCAGCTTAATAAGATAAAACGATTTTATTTGTTGATGAGGAAAAAAATAATCGGAAAAATGAACCGCTCAAGTTTTAGAAGTATAATATAGAAATGACTAAACAAAACTATATTTAACAGTTTAGGATTTTTGTATTAATATTATAGTGATGCCAAAGAAGATGAAATGCCATGAACAGACTATTTCTTCAATATTGAATCATTTA
>CAKALG010046657.1:6628-17018 GCA_916700815.1 Helicolenus hilgendorfi
TTTCTTCCCTCTTTGTGTGTGCTTTACTTTAGTATTTGGCTTATATTTCTCAAATAGGCTACAACAACAAATTAAGATCTGAGACATGGAGCAAAAAAACACTTATATCGAGCAGCAATTTGCTTTAAATTTCAGAACCAGACTCCCTGGGGGTCTGAACGTATTAAACGCAGGAGAATAAGCGCTCTGCGAGGTTTATTGCAATGTAAAGCTGGTTTACTAAGATAACAGAGGGTTCAGTTCTCAGTGCTGGCAAGGACTGACTCCAATTTGTTTGTAGTTAAATCCATTTACTTGTAAATAAAGTGGAATCCCGTCCAATGTGTGTCTAATTTGAAGGTAGAGCTGTATTTTAAATAGTAGACCCAATATATCTATTGAGGGAATCAAAATGCATTGTAATTAACATGTGGGAATGGTAGTCTTTTGATCGAATGTTAAATAGACATATACTGTATGGAGGCGGGAGAGCGGGTCGGTTGGAACTGGGGGACAGTTGGGACAGTGTCTTTTTAGCAAGTTAGAAAGCAACTATGCCTATATTCACCATGCCCATACTCATCCACAACTTTCAATCTCAAAGTGGAGACCTTCTGACTATTATTCACATTTTATTCGTAGTTTTCAAAAGTACAGCATGTAAGTACAATTTTGGCGCTTTTGTGATTTTTCTTCTATCATACTGTTTTGAGTTATGCCACATACAAAAAAACATATTCAAAAACATCGTCAAGGACATCACTCATCCCGGACACAACCGGTTTAAGCTCCTTCCATCAGGCAGGCGCTTTAGATCGATGTGTTACGGACATGTGCAATAACAATATGTTGGACATTATTGTGCAATAATCTGGCATCTCGCCAACATACATATTGTGTTTTTATATATTGTACTACCTTTTATAATTTTTACATTTATCTTTATTTATTTTATCTAATTTCGTTGTACTACACAATGACAATAAAGGGCTTGAATCTTGAATCTTGTTGGAAAGCTTATATTCTTGCCTATCAGTTGATGCTGGTGTTAGTGTTAGTGTTAGCTGTCGGAAGTTTTGTTGGTAGGAGTCCAAAGCGTGTCTGCTCTCCCTAGGATGGTGTTGACGGTTACCTGGGGGCGGCTGGGACAGTATTGTTTATATATCCTACCTTGTTACAAAGCAACAAAAAGCAGACAAAACAGGACAAAAGTTTTTTCCTAATTGATTTTTCCCACTGTGATGTCACTGAGTGAATGTTTGCTCAAGTGGCGGCCAGTCAGAAACCCTTTTCGTCTAAATTCTGTATCTCAGCAATTTATGAAAAATTTAATAATTATACAAATGTTTTATTTTTGTGAACAAGTGACATTGTAAATATAAGGTCTTCAAATTTAGAGTGCAATTTTTTCAATTTAAATTCCATATTTTTTTAGCCCAGACCAAAGCGTCCCAACCGTCCCGGGGAGGCAGAGATTTGGGAAAATGCACTCCTTGTACATTTACAACTCATTCTCACTCCCGACTCGTCAAATACCGCCATTGGGTCAGTGCACCTCAGCATCGGAGACTGATGCACGGGATACCCCTCTTGCGTTACTTTTGGTCGGACCGGGGACGGCGTGTCAATATACGCTTGTGGCTCGTTACATGCATATTATCCTTTCAAAATAATCTTCGGTTCATACTTCATAGAAAGTAAGGTTTAGGAAACACGACTTAGGTAGGGTTGGGAAACGGTCACGGTTGACGTTAACTTCACTGACTAACGACTCGCGGGACTGATTATATTAAACGACTCATGTGACTAGCGACTCCTAGGACTGATGATACTAACGAGTCACGTGACTAACGACTGGCGTGACAAAATAAGTCAACATTACTTTTACATTCACACGGGCCACGAACAGCGGTCTCCTGGTTGAAAGTCTTGTGTTTGTTTGACCCATCCACCACATCTCCCGCCCGCCCTTAGAGTCCACTCACACTATTAATACCACGCTCCGACTGCTGAATAACGCCGTGGGTGGGTTCACATTGGAGTTAATTGAAGGCCCGGTTCGTCACATACTGTAGCTGAAGGGTGAAAGGTTTCTGCTGCCGAGGGGCGCTGCCCAATTGGCGGTATTTGATGAGTTGGGAGTGAGACCGGATTGAAAATTGTACATTTCACGTTTGGGTTGGGCTCTAAAAAACTTGATAAATTGTTAGCAGACACCTGTATCTGTTCGGGGATCAAATTATTTTCATTACAGCTCCAGTAGTCTGTGAGTAATGGAGGGTTGTTTGGTGTCGATTTAAAAGTGTCCCAACCGACCCCTACATATACATATACAGTATATTCAGCTGAAGCTGAAATTCATGCACACGTTTGATGGTCTTATATAGTTGCATGTCTGTGGTTTAAGAGGGGGTAACATTTGCCATATGATACCATAATCGTACGGACTCACAGTACTCTAAGAGACATCTTGCCCAAGGAAATGTATTTCCCCGCCTCATAACAGTCTGGAATTTGTGTATCCGCTCTGTCTCTCCCATGGACACTCGCTGTGCAGCTGGAGCTCGCTGGAAACTGCAGTTAGCCTGTAGTCGAGAGGGATTTTTAACACAATTCTCCCATGTGCATTCAAGGAAGCAGTAATGTCATGCAATCGGGGCCATGTTATCATTGTGTGAATCCTGGAGAGTGATGTCAGAGGAAAAAGGAAACTCGCTAACTCCCAAACCAAAAGAGCAAAGGTTAGAGCAGGTTGGCAGAGGCCCAGATTGGCTTAAAGACTTTCCTTATTCTCTTTCCCTTTTTGCTTTCCTTAAAAGCATAGTCACTTCGTCCAAATGGCTCACATGGACAGGATGCTGCTTCCTTTGGCATATCTGGTTATGAGCTGTGATTTATCATAATGGAGTAATAGTTGTCATTTTGGGGTTAAAGATAACAGCTTTTTTAAATGGAACATCCTGTGAGATGGCTCTGCATTGATGGAATACACTGTTGTAAATGGATGAAACGGAGACAAATGGATGGATGGACAAACTAATCCATTCGCTACATTAACGTGAGCTTTTCATCATCTGTAATGAAAAATCAACACCGGCTAATCTATTATGTGAAGGATCGTTTTGTGTCTCTGGGATGTTCATATTGTATCACTCTTCTGGAGGGACGGATCAAAGCAGACTTTTTTAGAAATTCAAATCTCAGTCTTGTGTGAAAGAGTTCGCTACAATAAAATGTGTCACATGTCACATTGCAGCTCACAACGGCAACTCTGATCGCTGGAAAAAACAGGCACGAAGTGTCAAACCAAGCATTTTTTTTCCATTCAGCAGCTTCATTATTTAGTTACTATATTATTTAGTTGCTATATTGTGGCTGTATGATGGCTCAGCCCTGCCCCTCAACTGTGACAGATAACCATTTAACTTTATATTCCCACTTATTATGGGAATATGAAGTAATGGTCTTACTGGAAGAGACATGATTCCAATAATGTGAGTGTGTGTAGGAAGGGATTTCTAGAAGCATCTGTATGTCCAGTGTTGCATCACACATCAGAATCCGCACTTCCCTCCCCTGAGGTTTCACAGATATCCACCTCAGGTTTACAAAATGCACACTGATACTTAGGAACTGTAATAATAGCACTACAAAAACACAACAAAATCTCATTGCCGTGGCTTCAGTTTAGCATTTTATTTTGATTTTTGATTATCAGAGCACTGTGAGATTGGTATTCTCCTCCTTTTATTGAGAATAAGCATTACCAGGTGTGAAGGGGAGGTACTATCTTCTGTTACCATAATAAACAATGCAACCCGGTCTCACGGGAAGGCGTATAAATAGCACGACATTACACAGACATTCCGTGTGTCATGACGACGCATTTTAGGCTTTTTGTGTGTCATTTTCACGCCACTTTTCACGTGTCATTTTTATACCAGGCAACAAAACTACAATCATTTCCAAAGTTAGGTTAAAGAAAAACATCATGGTTGGGCTTAAAATAAGTCCGTAAACTAAACTAAAATACGTACGAAACAACATAAGTATGGAAAGCACATGACAAACGTCACTAACGTAACTTACAAAACCAAACACCAGTCTTCAACACCGGTCTCCTGGTTAAAAGTCGTACATTTGTTGGACCCATCCACCTCCTCACGCTCCCACCTATTGAGAAAGATATCGTACATATAGATAGGTATGTGTGTGCAAATGTGTCAGCATAATAAATAAAATGCTAAATTTAAGCCATATAGTGAGATTTTGTTATGTCAGGTAATACGTTTTTGTCATTTTAGAAGCTCACAGAAGAAGTACACCTGTATAGCATTGGACGTACACTGATACTTTCAGTACCAAGACTGGTTTACTGATGGTTCCAGATGGCCCCAGGTTGGCCACGTGTCTGTCAGTTTGGGTAATTTGATTAAATGCTAATTTGTTTGGAAAATGCGATATCAACTGAAACGATAGGAGCCTCCCAGCAGTAATATTCTGGCAGAGGACTAATGTTTGGTTCCTGGTGGGCTGCAGGCAGAATATACTGTAATTTGGGCATGTTCCTATCTGAGTCTTGTACCATAAAAGGCCTCAGATGCCGTGCAAACAAGTTGTGATTAAGTACATGCACAGAGTACAGAGCAGTAGAGAGCAGTAGTGGTGGAGAGGAAGGAGTAATGGGAGCTCTGCGGCCGTTATTATGTACTTTAACTGATTTCAGGCTCTGCAGAGACTTGATACCGTAGATTTTAATGACTTCCTACATCTACCCTCTATCAATGTTGTAAAGTAATGTAATTAAAAGGACGTTTTGATAAAATCACGTTTTGTGTGAAAAAGGCAGCTTTGTTTTGCCGATTTGAAATGTAAGCAGATAATGTTGATGGATGTCGGCTTTGCAGCCAACTGGACTTCCCTTATTTGGTTTTGACGGCTCACAGTTTGTGCTGTCCTGTCTGCAAGGGGAGACAGGATGTAAAAGAAAATAACTTTATTGTGCCATTGTATTGAACTGTATTTAACACCAAGACTGCTGTTGGACAATTCAACATTTCCTTTTTCTTTACAACAACGCTGTGGTGGTGACCTGTCAATCACAAGGTAGCCACGCCCTAAAGCATATCCTGCTTTATGGTCTATTTGACTCTAAATGGGACCATAATTTACTAAATGAACATCATGCTGTATTGAAGGTGATTTGAAACTAGCACTTTACAGTGTTTACTGAGGAAATAAATGAAGTGAGAAGTTGGGTCATTTTCTCATAGTCCTCTATACAATCGGACTTCTTCAATTTCAGACCGTGGAGTTACACATACACATACCCTGGAAACCACAAATACAAGAGGAACAGATACTGAATGAAAACAAAAAACTGAACTATAGTAAAATGACATAAAAAAACACTAACCCACCAAATGGTTTCGGTTATTCTATTTGTAAAACCCAGTCCTGGTTCTATAACACACTCCAGTAGCGCTGTATTACAAACAGAAACAAATAGTTCTGAGTACAGTAAAGGCTCCACTGGAGATCAACTCCTACAAGCTGCCTGTTGCGACATCACAAACATGTAAACAACGCTAATTTGTTGTAAACATTTAGAAGTTTCCTAGGAGTTCAGTGTTTGTACACTTTGGTTTGCGGAGTTATTCTTTAGGTTTAGAGGCAAGATTTATTTCTTTTCACGTTTCTTTTTCCGGGCTGTTTGAAATTTGCCATAAACATTTTTTTCTACAGTTTTATAATGTTGGAGCAGATGTTGAGGACTGTTTCCAGAATAATGAAGCTGCTAGAGTAAGTATTCATAAAACAGATTTGATAAGGGAGACTACAGGATATGCAGCGTTTGTTTAAAAGAACAGTGTGTAACATTTTGGGGGATCTATTGACAGAAATGGAATATAATATTCATAACTATGTTTTTATTAGTGTCAAATCACCTGATTATATGAATGGAGTGTATTCGTTAGCTTAGAATGAGTCCTTCATATCTACATAGGGAGCGGGTCCTCTTCATGGAGACCGCCATGTTGCTCCGCCAATGTTTCTACAAACCAAACACTGGCTCTAGAGAGAGCCTTTCACATTTTTATATAACCTGAAGGCTACCATAGTTCTCCGACATGCTTGCGAAACTGCGGTAATGTGAGCCGCAGAGTGCAGAACCGTGATACCGCCAGCCACCGTCTGACTTCTGTTGCTCTTAAAGTAGTGCTATTATGGTGAGGATGGCCTCTGAGCGAGGCGAACAGCGTGAGCAGAGGGGTACTCAGTTGGTTGCAATCTGCAACCACACCACTAGATGCCACAAAATCCTACACACCGCGCCTTTAAGGCTGAGAGTGTAAAATGCCAGGACTGATACTGCTGTACTTGACAATTACGTCAAAGTGTATGGATTATACATGTGGTTGGAAGCTTTGGACATAATTTTCTGCATACACTAGTAATAGCAATAAACTTTACATGATGATATATTGTCAACATCTTTCAAAACACTGAAAAGACCTGACATAAAAGACTTATAACACTAAAGGCTTTCTGATACTGTTTTTCATCTAAATATCATCATTCAATTTATCATCTGCATCTGGGGTAGCAATACTTAATAATTACAGGATACATTGATATTGTGAAAATTAAATTGTATAAAGCCTTAAATATGGAGTATTTATCAATATGTTTCTTGGAAAACAGCATTAGTACTGTACTTCTTCCCTTGTACCCTCAGGTACTGCTGGTACCAATAAAATCTTTACACTGTAGTTTGTGGGCTGTAATGAAAAGCATTACAGAGAGAGAAAGAAACATCCATACATCCTTCTTTGACTCATACTTGATCGTATAGACAGATGGAAACTATTTCGACATCATTAGTGACTGTAAGCATTATGATCATTACACTGACATCACTCTGGACACAGGCTCGTAGTTATTTTTGGATATCCTTTGTGAACAAATTGACACCCATCCCAGCGTTCAGAAATAGTTCCTGCTGATGTAAAATATGATGTATATGAAGTATTTGCTGCTGCGCTGTCATTACCAATTGGAGAATCTGTTATATTTCCAAGCCAGCTAAGCCTACACAATTAGGTGTCTCCACCTCGAGTAGGGAAGTATTGAAACCTCCCTCTGGGTCAGTCTGATAGGCGTCATCTTCTACCTCTCTGCCCCCATTGTATCGAAGGGAGCACTACTCAAGCTCGGCCATAGACATGTCAAGCACAAATTTTATGATGACATTCAAAGCCGCAATGTCACCATCTCATTTAAGTCCTTAAGGTACAAATGAGTCATTTCATTAGTCCCAGAATGAATTTGGCACACCATGGAAAACCAATAGATCACGTCAGTAATTCTGTTCTTAAGGAAGTTATATCTCAGTGGTCGCATCTAAGAAACTGTGCTGCAAAATTGAACCTTTGAGGCTATTGAGCAGATGGAGAGATTAGCATGCAAATGGCTCTCATAGATCATCTTTCTGAGCATAGGGTAATGGCTGGTGAATGATACTTATCAAGCTCCATAAGTGCTCCTTCCAATAAATACATAGTCCAGGTCATTTGTATTGGGATTCAAGTGTTGATGGATATGGGATTACCACTTAACCTTGGAGTAATTCCAAGACACCGCTTAAATCATCTAATACATTATCTATCCCATAACGGCTTGACCAGTCTTTAAGGATATCACTTCTTAATGCAAAATATGTTTTATGTGATAAATTAAACTGGAGGTGTTAGTGACCTATTAATCACATAGAAGTACATGTGACAAGGCATCACTATCCTTTTATTTTCAAAAGGTTGTTACTGTATGCATCTTTTATGTACAACAATGGTCCTGTGATTATCATTATTTTGACCTTTGGTGCATTGCACACAGGATATGAGACAATAAGGAAACTTTATGTTCAGGAAGCACAATGAATTTAACAATACACGAAACCAGCTTCTCCAACATGTTTAATCTTCTTCAGGTTAAGCAGGTTTGACTCTGCCTACTAACAAAGCAGGACACTGATATATGAAGGTTGATTATTATCATGTGCTTCTTGTCGGAGACCCGGCTCTCATTTCCCAACCAACACTTGACCCTGACCCTGCCTGCCACAATTATATTTGAAGGGTTTCATTCCAAAACACTGTATAACCACTTTGGGGGAGAAAAAAAAAAAAGTTTGGTCTCTCACACATGATCCCTCAGAAACATAACTGCTTTTTATGTGAACAGATAAAGCTGTATTCTTACTTTAATAGGCTAGTTACATACTTATTTTTTGCAATTGAACGATCTTAATACAATACTCACACGCTCACATGTACGTTGAGAGAGTTAATAATTGCCGTAATTATTCCTCCTCTCCATACTCACTGTGAAGAGACTATCCAATGGCAATACCATCCTAAGTGAATCTGGAGAGGGGAGACAAAAATACACAGTCCTCATTTTGCGCAAAAATGCATTCTCAAGTTCAGCTGAAGCTAATAGTTTCCGTCTTTTTGAAACTAAATTTCCTCTCTGTAAAGATAAGATAAGATGTACTTTATTTTTATTGTCCCAAGCGGAAATTTTGCTTGGGCAATAGTACTGCACACAGCTGCTTTACAGTTAGGAGCAAGTTGTTGTTTCGATGTAGTGGGGTCATTTAACCACACAAGGTCTCCAGAAACATAGGGAGTGTGCTTGACACGCTTGTCACACTGTCGTTTCTGCTGGCTTTAGGCTCAGTCTCTGTTCAGCGCAGCAGAACTGAAGGCTGACTGAAGTTTTTGAGTCACTTGTGCAGCATAGTCAGCAGGAGAACCTGAAGATGGTGTGTTGTTAGGCAACAGCAGCTTAGCAGGCATTCCCGCTTCATGACCATGTGTGAGCACGAATGGAGTGAAGCCCGTTGTAGAGTGAAGACTGGTGTTGTAAGCCAAAGCAACTTGGTTGAGGCAGTTATCCCATTCACCAGGCTGCTGAAGGAGTGACTTGGATAACTGATCAGTGAGTGTTCTGTTGAATCTCTCAATCATGCCGTCACACTGAGGATGATATGGGCTGGTTCTCGTCTTCTGGATGCCCAGCAGTTGACGCAGGTGTTTCACTAAGTCAGACTCAAATTGACGGCCTTGATCAGTGTGCAACATCTCTGGGATGCCATGTTCACAGATGAAGTTTTTCAAATAAACATTTGGAAACTGTTGTGGCATGGCATAGAGGTTGACATACTTGGAGAAATAATACTGAACAACAAGCACACAACTTGTGATTGGAAGCTCCAGTATGTCACCTGGGACCTTTTGGAATGGCTCAGTAGCAACAATTGTTTTCATTGGAGGTCTCTGGTGAGGTGCGGGGCTCCGTCTTGCATCACATGGAATACATTGCTTGCACCACATCTTGATGTCACGTGACATAAATGGCCTGTATTTCAGCCCACACTTCAATGCCTTCCACAATGGCAAGAATATTAGAAAAAACAGCGGAATCAGGCTGTGCGTCACTATCATCAAGCATTAACTGCAGGGTATTGTTCTGGGGCTGTGATGCAGTAGCTGATGTTTGCCCCTCTGGAATCTAACACTGCCCCTAGTTTGTGGACTTGCATCTCTATTGCTCCGTGGAGCTGGGTTAGGACTGTGTCTGTATCTGTAAGTGTCATCATCATGACGACCGTAAGACGATCATAGTGGGACGCTGGATCACAACTGGAGTACTGCTCAGGAGAGTGATAATCTCTGCGGTCATGTCTTGTATGGTAGGGCGAAGGAGAGAAACTGCGTGCATTGTATCGTGTATCACAGGAGGAGGAGTGGCCTGATCTGGAGTCCAAATGTCTGAAGGAGTTTGTCATCAGTAGGCTTGGGGCGAACCATTGCTACCTGTTCCGAAGACTTGGTGTACAGGAGTCCTACAGTGGGCAGTTGAAGTGCTGCCATGCTCTCCTACAGCGGCTAGCAAAGCGCACGGCGTCATAGTGCATGCCCTAGTGCATTGTCATCATATTGGGCAAAGCTTCTAGCACAAGACGAGTGATATCTGCACTGCACACATCCAAACTCTTACCAGGTTTACGAGGGCGAGCATTGACAGTTGTTTGGAAGAATGGCAGGGAGTATTTTGGCCCAAAAACATCTTTGAGTTTGTCCTTCACTGAATCATAGTCACTTTGGGTTGCAGCAGGCAGACTGTCTCAGTACAGAAATGCAGCATCAGCCAGGCGAGTAGGGAAGACTGAGGCCATCACTGTAGATAAATCAGTGTCAGGTGAAGACACAGCTTGCACTGCTACTTCAAAACGTCAAGACCAACTTGTGAAAGATTCTGTCCCATCTCCCTTAAAAGCAGGCGGAAGATCAATTTTCAGAGCTCTGGAGACAGTATGGGCCACAGCAGCAGCGGCCGTCCGTGC
>CAKALG010046658.1:1035-12486 GCA_916700815.1 Helicolenus hilgendorfi
GGGGAGAGGTTCTCCCACGCCGAGCGGCCGTCCCTATCCCGCCAAGTTGAATTCCGCGGGCAAACTGCTGTTGAGATTTTTTCTAAATCATTTTCAGTCCATTATGAAACTGTGGGAAACGCTGCCTCAGACAACGTCAGACTGAAGCGCCTCATCACTGTTGACCTTGAGCTCTGCTGTGTGCGGCATCCGGAGTCACGGAACTTAGTCACGAGCTCATTTGAATACTTGCTTTTGGTAAAAGACGCAGACAGACGTAAAGGGTGATGGTGGTCGGCGTGCTCCCAGTTTGGAGAAGCAGACAGGAGTAGCGGTATGGCAGCGAAGCGATGTTCTGCTGTGGACGCCGCATTAGTTCAGATCAGAAAGTCACACAATAACACAAAGAAACTAACCGATGGATGCAGCGGTAGACCAGCAGCTCCCCTGTTCTGAGAGGTAACATTACTGTTTTTGTGAATGGAGTCTGGTCTGGTGGCTTTGAAGACAGCGATATAACAGCTTCAGTTCCCCGTCTGCAAGGGCTGTCTGATGGCATGTGTGAACGTGACGGAGACACAGATATTAGTGTTTCAAACAACCGTTGTTTTTTTTTAATAGATCAAATGTGGAGGATTGTGTGATGGCGAGCCCCGCCTGTGGACGGTGGTGGACGTGGTGTGGCATCAAGGGGCTTTACAATCTGTACAGCATACGACATCCTCTATATCCTTAGACCCTCGACAGGTGGTAAATGTGCTAAAACTGTGCTGTTGCTTTGCCCAAACCCTCGTTTTCCAGCCCATCTGTTTATACCAACCAGATTCAGAGTTTAAAAACTCATTTAACTTTGATGACCGTGGAACATTGACCTTCATTTAACCCTATTTTAATGTATTGGTTTACTGCCACCACTTAGTCATTCCTTACAGCTAAGGTGTAAACAAATATAATATGTAAGATATATAATATATACCAGAATACACTTTATACGATATGCCTGCCCTGCTGTGGTAAATCTCTCCCATCTGGAGATTCAACAGACGGTGACCAATTCTGGGGTCGTGACCTCAAATTGAGTAGGAGGGATTCACAGGTGTAGAGTAGCCAGACATAATATGCCTGTAATGTTTTTAAATGGTTTAGATTTCCCGGTGAACTTCCGTAACCCGCGGCTCACAAACACCGCAGTCATGCACACAGCAAACACACATACACACACACACACACACACGGCACCCACGGACAGCTGATACCTATTTGTCGTGACAGACGTCATGTGGTTCTGATTCAGTCGTGTGTAATGAAGTTAGCCGAGGCCGGAGCAGGAGCGTATCACATGTACTGTGTGAGTGTACGTTGGAGAGGGAGAGGGAGAGGGTGAGTGACGGCTGGAGTCGTGGCAGTAATATGAAGTGACCTGATTGAGAACATGAGGGTTGCATCTGCCCTCCAAATAAAACCGCTGAACTCTCAGTGTCACATTTCGGCCTTTTTTTTCTTTTCCTTTTTTATTCTGCAGAAACAAAACGGAGGATAGATTATGGGTTTGGTGAGATTAGGAAAGAGAACAACGGTAGAACAGAGAAAAGTGGGGAGATAAAGACTATCACCACATTAAGGCCGATAAATGTGAAAACATACTATTGTTTCAGTTGTTTTTTTTTGTTGTAGACAATTCATCTCTACGCTGAAACACCAGCTCAATAGAACAACAGAAATGAGCTTTACAGCCATCAACTGGTGTAGAGTTGAACATCCTGGTTACTTTACAAGTCTCAGAAGTCTTCAGTCGCTCAGCTGCATATTGTTTTTCTATATACGGGTGTGTATACAATTGGGATTTGATAGCAGGTCATGGATGCTACTGTACTTGCTAAATCCTCTATGTGGAGAATTTGAGTTCCTCCTTGGGGATCCTGCGCTGCTCCGATCAAAATTCAGAGTCAGAAAGTCAGAAATTCATCCAACCGTCCAACGGTTGGTCGGGAGGAGTTATTCGGTCTTTGGTCCCGGGAAAAGACGCCTGACAAAGTGAACTTCGGTCCGACTCTAAACTGAGTCGTGCGCCTCAAAATTCGGGCCAGAAACGGGCTAAGATCGTACCGCGTACGCCCCACTTCACTCAACAACATTTTGGGACTCGAATACCGGTCTCCTGGTTGAAAGTCCTATGTTTGTTGGACCCATCCACCATAAGCAGTCTCTTATGTTTTATGCTACGTCATTAGCTCTGAGTGTAGCATTTTGACTCGGAGTGAGTACAGACTACATGGCGTACAAATGACATGCCGAAAGCAAGAACGGCTTTCTTATTTCATGCAAAATGACTTGCGATTTCCGTGTCATTCATACATCCATTTAGTGTGACCGGGCTGTCTAACCACAGGGAATGCGGAGGATGTGGGTGATTGGGGCGATGCAGGTGACGAGGTGGACGGGGAAGGCCAGGCAGAAGAGATGAAGGAAGTGGAAGCAGGGGTGGAAAAAGAAGGGAAAGTCTGAGGACATCTGGTGGATGGAAGGGAAAAGGATGGGCCTGTGGCTGTAGAGGAGGGACAGAGGAGCAGACTAGGACAGGATGCCCTCATTCTTCACTGTACACTGAGATTTATCTGGCTCAGTGTGACCATGGTCAAAGACTGATGTCCTTTCACTAAATGGTCATTTCTATAATGGGCTCAAATAGGAAATGTCTGAACTTTGTAGAACCCCAGTCTTACATTCAGAAAACTTTGGGTCCTTGGAAAAGGTTTTACAGCCTGAAATGGTAATGTTTCATCTAGAGTCTGAGCTTTATTGGATTTAAATGACTGCCATTAAAATCTGCCATGACTACAAACTTCCTGAGGAACTCTTGAGCCACATTAACGCCTTGGCCACAACTCAACTTCTGTGACAAAACTGTAAATAGGATTTTTAGCCCCGCTCTTGTTTTGGGACTGCTAAATTGGTAATAAATCTTCAAAACCTGCACAAGCTCACCTTGAATTTAAACTTGGGAAACGCATTTGATGATTTGTGGCAAAAAAAAAAACAACCAAAAAAACCACTGTGTCCTCTCAATTACTCAAACTGCCCCGAGCTATAAGACACAGAGGAACAGAGCTACTTCAGACACTGGGAACTTTTAAAGTCCGTCTGTCTCCATCAAAAAAGAAAATCTCCGTCCAACCAGAGCTGGCCATTCAGACTCCAGTCAAAGCACCATACACCCTTTTTTGTCTACCCTTTCTGTCTTCACTCCGTCAGGGAAGACAAGGTAGAGAGAGGAGCCCTGGATGCCCTGTCATATTCTGCACCTCTACCCATCCATCCACCCCGACTCTCATTTTCTGTAATCTGCCGGCCCAGTAGGGATTGAACGTTCCCCTCTTTCTGAGGAAACCTCCCCTCCGACAGATGCTCTCTATCTCTGCAGCCCAGCACCGGCACCGCCGTCCTCTCTTCCCTTCCGTCTTGTAGTTGTAAGCTGTGATCTATTGTCAACTCCCATCAGGCAGGTCAGGTGGAAGACAAGAGGAGAAGAGGGAACACTGCTACTGACCTCTTCCTCTTTCTCTCTCTTCTCACAATGCAACCGACAGACTTCATCTGACAGTATACTCCAGCTGCCATTGTAGGCGGTAATGCAAAGGGTAATCATCAAATCCTAAAAATGCAAAGGCAACGTTTTTGCTTTGAAAAAAGTAAGCTTTTCTTTTCAATCAAACTTGTGAAAGTAAAGCATTTTCTTCCAGTGTGAGATGGACTGCATGCTTGACATTGTGTTGAAAACCCACTCTGTCAGTGTTATTCTTCCCAGCTGTTCCCACCGCCTCTGGTTCTCTCTGTGAGACGTGGGTTCAGTTTGCCTGTGTTCTTTGCAATTGGGTTTTTTCAGTGTAAAACACTATTCAGTTTTATCAAGAGGAAACAGAGCCGTGTCTTCTTCAGCTGGAGATAGAATAAAGGTTGGGTGAGGTGTGTTATAACCCGAGTTGGTCTGAATTCCAATGATTCATTTTCACCGGCCAGTTCAGGGCCATCACCCAGACGGCCCACTGTAAAAAGGTAAATTGTTAAAATGATGACCTTTTTACTAGGGATGTGAATTCCAAGCAAAAATACTATTTGATAATCACTGGAAACTAGTCCATGATTTTTCATAAATAACTATTTATTATAATATAAATAAACAATTCGTCCGTGATAAGATAAGATAACATATACCGTAAATTCCGGACTATGAGCCGCTACTTTTTTCCCACGCTTTGAACCCTGCGGCTTATACAATGATGCGGCTAATCTATAGAGTTTTACGGGCTAACGGCCCAGCTAAAAAGCACTGCTCGTTTTGGACAGCACAAATTCACCCCGAGACGAAAGTGACACTGAGAGCGACAACGACAGAGAGACTGAGAAAGTGTGTGATGAAGTCATTCTGAGGCTGTTCAACTCCGACACTGAAGAAGACGACTTCAATGGTTTCAGTGCGCAGGAGGAAGATGAACATAGCGATCAGTGGCTTTTCTGGTAGGCTAACGGGCTACGGCTAGTAGGCTGGTTATTTTTCAAACCAGCAGTGTTATTGCCATGTTGCGTTACTGTCGTTTTACTGCCGTGTTACTGCTGTGTAACTGCCGTGTTACAGGCATTGTTCAGAAAACAAGCATTTCGTTAATTACATTTTTTTTTAAAAACTTTATTTGTACCATCTTTCTGTGTAAATATCTCATGTTACAACGTGGACACCTGCGGCTTATAGACAAGTGCGGCTTATATATGTACAATTTTTTTTTCTTTTTAAATTTAGTTGGTGCGGCTTATATTCAGGTGCGCTTAATAGTCCGGAATTTACGGTAACTTTATTGATCCCGAAAGGAAATGAGTGTGCCAGAGATTGCTCAAAATTACAAGAAGTTTAAGTTTATAAAATAAAAAGTATTATTTCTAGCACCAGTCTAATAGAATAACAATAAAGTAAGATGCAACCAACTGCATCCCCACGAGTAACTGCATCTCGGCCCAACGCATCACCGGTCCACCCACAAACCCACAAAATCATGTCTTATTACCTTTAATGAGAACAGTACTCAGTAAAATAGCGTGGCAGAGAGGTGTTTCCTGAAAGTATGAGTCCATTAAGATCACTGGGGGAAAAATTGTTGAAAACAATAATTGAGAAATACCTGTCCTCTCTGGAGCTGCTGTCCTTGGTTTTTGTAAGTGTGTAACTTGTAACTTCCCCAAAGTGGCATTCACACCCACATGGATTGTACTCAACCATCAAACAACAGGCTTTAAAACCCCTTAACTCCCCCCAAAAGTCTACTTAAAGCTGCTTGTAAACCTCTCAAGTCCTGTCTTTTAAAACCTTCATTCACATTACTGCTCCCTGGTTCTCCCCTCTGATCCGTTCCTGTCCTCCCCCCCCTTCACGCTGTCGCTCTTCCTCTCTCCTTTTATTTCACACTCTCGTAATCTTTCCCTCCGTCTTATTATCCCTGTTAGTTATCTTCTCATCAAGCCTTTCTCTACACCCATTTCTCACATCTGTCCCCTCTCTTTCTCTTGGCGTGACCCTGAAACCGGTGCCTAATGAGCTCCGTCTGAGTGTGTGCGTGCGTGCATGTGAGATTGTATCTGTTTCATAGTGTGTTGTGAAGTGGAAGCTAATGATCGGGTAATTAGTGACGATGTCTTGGCCGTTATAACACAGTCTTTCAGATGACACATTTTTTTCTTTCAGTTCGGTGTCACAATTTATTACGGCTCAATGATAATCTGACAGCATTGTATCAATTCCCCCGTTTCCTCCTGAAAACCTAGAGGTGACTTCTCTTACTGTGAAAAAAATGAAACAATAAAGCGTTGATCAATATCTACACACCATGATTATAGCTATAAAATAGTCACTTACAGCAAATAGCCGTAGATTGCCAGGTGCAATCATTTGCACGGACCATGTAAGTAGAGCCGTAATGTCATCACTGTTACATCAATGACCATTTCCAGATCCAATATCTTGTATTACCTTTACTGATGTATTATAATATTCCATAACAACCACTATATGAGAAGGCAAGGTGAAAGAAATGGTAATGTGAACTTAATAATGTAACAACATGGAGACTGATTGACATAGCAGCGAGTTTACAGGATAGAAAACTGTGCTGGGCTGTGAGGTCATTTAAAGCAGGATTTGATCCAATAGGTCCTATACAATTTGAAAAGTCTCTAGTTTTATGCCATTCATGTGAGCAGTAAGAATACGTTCTCTGTAGGCCTCACAATGTGGAGGCCTGAAGAAGCCTGAAAACCTCTTTTGGCATATGTTCATAGTGAGAAACGTTCATTCTATACATCAATGATCAGCCCTGTCTCCTACAAACTGTGTTCCCATACAACAAAACTGCATTATAAATTATGATTCAGGATAAACACATTTTGTTTGTTTTGTTTTTGACGTATCACAAAAACGTTTGTAACGATAGTCCGCAGAAATCTGCATAGGGAGGGTCAAACAAACACAGGACTGTCACCCAGGAGACCGCTGTTCGTAGCTTAATTCCCTTGAAATGTAATTGAGAATGCAGTTTAGTTGTATTTCACTGGTATTGGTATCGATTGCTAAATTGCATGTATTTTGACGTCCCTCATTGGAACCATGCACAGGTGTGCAGTCACAGGTGAATAGGGAGTAGGGGAGAGGACTGTTGGACTCTGGTGTTCAGGGTGAGGGATGAGGAGTTGTGGTTGTCTAACCTAACAGACCGCCTCTGTTGTTTAGGAAGAATAGTACCCAGTTGCAGAGGGAGGTGTTGATGCCCAGGTCACGGAGTTCGGGAATCAGTTTGGTGGTGAATGATGACCTGCAGTGGACGAATAGCATTGTCACAGACCGATATCACTGTTGTTGTCCTGGTGGGAGATAACATTGTTCTCCATACAGCTCTTCATCTATATCACGGCTGCTGCCAATTAATTTTAAGTGCCTTTAAATACTAATGTAGCTTCTGTATTTTATCGTTCAGTTGGCAAATAAAGCTGTGAGCAGACGACAACAGAGAGGCAGAGAGAGATAACTAAGAGTATTTCTTCTGGATCAAAAGCTTTTAGTGTGGTTATCATAAGAGGTGGCGACTAAATGCCTTTCTGCTCTTCTCTAATAGGGGCAGATAGAGACGGTAAATGAACTGTGGCTGTATTACAAGTACCCTGGGAACTGGACAATTAGACGACTGTGTGCACACACACTTACACTCACACACACACACACACAAACACACAGCAGCAGTCCTTTCCATGTCTGAGAGGGTGAGAGAAACAGCCAGCAGATCACGTATATCTGCACACACAAAGTGACAGTCAGCTACAGGTGAAGGACGCTTAAATGAACTGTGAATTATACGCACACACACGCACACACACACACACAAACACACACAGTGGTAGCTATAAGCCAGAATCAAACCCCAAGAAGAGCACATAGACACACACTCACAAACACCTGGATCCTGATGTTAGCCGTGCAGCAGGGCCTTGTTTATGTGATGTGCCGGACGGTGGAGCTGGTTAAACCGGCCTTAATGAAATCGCCCATTAGATGCCCAGAAGGCAGGCGGTGTCAACCTGCACTGAACCTCCAAATAACCTGTCAAACCGCCCACGCTGAAATTTGTCAGTTCCACTGTTGAATTATTCCCACCATGTGCTCAATATTTTGTTTGCAGTGTTTCTATTTTTGTTGTTTTTTTGTTTTTTTTCTGTGCAACAGGTTTTCTTCAGAGACAAAAAACAAAATCATGATTCAAGTGAATGCTGTTTTAGCTAATCGAAACCACAGCTATGATAGCATCGTCCCCTAAACTTAACATGTTTTCAAGAGAAAACATTGCTTTAACTGCCAGGAGCCAATGTTGTACGGAGAACAAATGGCAAATGTTGAATATTTTGCAAAAACGTTGAATATGAACATTTTGTTTTGACAACGAACATTTCGCAAAGAAGTTCAATTGATAAAATAAAACATACACATATTAGGCAATACATATGAAATACACTGTTTACCTGTATATATGATTACACTGTAATTAGGAGACAAGGTTACAAGTCCGGGCTTGCAGAGGACGATAAACCCTCAACACCTCAGTTTAACGTATTTCTTATTTCCCTTCTCTTCCTTACTTTTTTTTGTGGGGTAGGCTTTTAAAATCTAAAACTTCCAACATACGTTTACTTATGCAACAAAAGTACTTGATTAGGTTTAGGAAAAGGTTTTGTTCTGCGGTAAAATAAGTGTCTGTAGAGTAAAATAAGTGTTTGTCATTAGTAAAATATGGAAGTTAGGTAACAGAACTGAGGTAAAATAAGTCAACGTTTACTCGGTTTCACACGGGACACGACCGGCGGTCTCCTGGGTGAAAATGTCTGAAAAAAAAGTCTGAAAAAATTTCTGAAAAAAAGTCCGAAAAAATGTCCGAAAAAAAAAGTCTGAAAAAAAAGATCTAAAAAAATGTCCGAAAAAAAAGTCTGAAAATATGTCAGAAAAAAAAAGTCTGAAAAAATGTCCGAAAAAAAAGTCTGAAAAAATGTCAGAAAAAAAAGATCTAAAAAAATGTCAGAAAAAAAAAGTCTGAAAAAAAAGATCTAAAAAAATGTCCGGAAAAAAAAGTCTAAATGAGTGTTTGACCCATCCATCCATCCTCCCCTCCTGCCTGTACTACTCAGACTTTCTCGCTCTTCATACGTGCGTTGCTCTGACCGTCTGATACTGATGCAGATGGGTTTACTTTGTTAGTGGAAAGCCTGGTGCGTCCGATACAGACACTAGAGCATCGGTATCAGACGCCGAGAGCCACGACCATCTGTGTTTGACAAGTCGGGAGTGAGAACGTGTTGGTTGTCTGTAACAGTAACACATTCTGTCTGTCTGTTTATAAATGAGAGATGTTGTGCAGCTGCATGCATCCAATACTCCCAAGTCCTCACCAAAGACACACACTGACTCAAAGTTGTCAAAATTGTTGTGGAAATCCAGATTCAGCCGTCCTCTGCCTCCGCCGGTGCTTTGACAGCCCCCCTCTGTGTTCCTCTCTACCTCCATTTCCCTCGACCTGCCCCTCAGCCCTCGTTCTTCTGTATCCACCTGCCCCTCTTTCTTCATTCCCCGCTCTGTCTCTCCCGTTCCTTCTCTCAGTAGGCGGTGTCCATGAAAAGGTGGTCCACTTTTGAATCCGCTGCTTCTTTGAAGTCCAGCCATCTTTCCTCCTCTCCTACCTTTTTTTTCCTCTCGCCTGTTTTCCTTCTCATCTGCTCACCTCCTTCCTCTCTTATCTCCCGGTCTATCTTCATCACCCTCCCCTCCGTTTCTCCCTTTGCTCTACTTCTTTCCTTACCGAACTTCGGGTCCTCGTTTTCTGCAACTTTTCTTCTCTCCACCCTCTCTTCTTTTTCATCTTCCTCTGTTGTCTCCTCTTCCCTTTGATCCGGTAAGTTCCAAGTATTTCTCCATTGGCTAGGAGGCATTTCTCATTGACCTAACTTGACTTTGACATTGGACACTTTATTAAAGCTTAGACTTCCTGCACTCAGAAGAGGTCTTGAACTGGAAATGTTGAAGAAGCCCTGCTAGCGGGGGCAAGACATTCTGTGCTACGACATTATGTATGTATGTGCAATCCACACAGATACAGTACAATGCTGGTTCATGATTTATTCATTAAGATGCACATTGAATAGTTCTCCTCGTGTAGCCTACGTACCGTAAACACTGGATGGTTTACGGAGGCTGGGACTAAGTTGGCAGTAAAAAGCTGGACATGTTGCACAATTGTCAATATTACCAGAATACTACGAGTCACACAGACGACTGTTTGCTGTCAAGAGTCTTTTCAGAAGAGGATGACATTGGATGTGTAATCCCATGGGCTCTGCAGGACTCCCGTGGGACAGCTGGACGAGTACATCATGTCTACCAGAGTCAGACAGGATGGGGAAGTCAACCCTCAGGAGTGGACTGGGGATGCTTAGAATTGATATCTGTGATATTGCTATTGTTTTTTTTTGGTTATTTTATAAGCAGCAGCTGTTTCAATACATCTTCTATGATTGTTTTTTAATCAGAAAATCAGTTATGCACACCCGACTTTTCACAAAGGAGGTGGATCAGTAAAAGAGGCTGAGCAGGAGCCTCTTGAGGGTCACATGACAGACTGAGACAGCCGAAGGGATTAAAGGGCTGCGTGTCAGTGTTCACAATATCTGGCTCCAGAAAGACAAATGTACACATTATAAAAAAATACATATCAGCCAGTGTGGTATTAACAGCTCACACAGCCAATAGTGGTGCATTGGCAGTCAGCGTGGTAGCATTAGCTTGTTAGCGGTAGTGCCCCTCACAGCTTAACAATATATATAAAAAAAAAATTGTTCTAGTGTATTAACGCAACTTGCGATGTTTAGGTTGTAGTGGACTCAGTTTAGAAGCTACAGTGGAGGTACTGGTATCATATGAAACTACACAATTTAGGAAATCCATTGATACCAACCATGTCATACCAGCATGTTGTGAAGGAGGTTAAATAACACCCAAAACTTGCGCCAAATTTTGGCGAGAAAAAACTATCTTGATCATTTTCAAAGGTTTCGCTTGACCTCTGACCTCCAGATGTGTGAATGTAAATGGGTTCTATGGGTACCCACGAGTCTCCCCTTTACAGACATGTCCACTTTATGATCATCACATGCAGTTTGGGGCAAGTCATAGTCAAGTCAGCACACTGACACACTGACAGCTGTTGTTGCCTGTTGGGCTGCAGTTTACCATGTTATGATTGGAGCATATTGTTTTATGCTAAATGCAGTACCTGTGAGGGTTTCTGGATCAATATCTGTCATTGTTTTGCGTTGATAATTGATTTCCAATAATAAATATATACATGCATTTGCATAAAGCAGCATATTTGCCCACTCGCATGTTGATAAGAGGATTAAATACTTGATAAATCTCCCTTTAAGGTACATTTTGAACAGATAAATAATGTGATTAATTTGCGATAAATTGGGATTAAATATTTTATTTGATTGACAGCCCTAATATATATTAACTTTTTTATATAACGAATACTTCTACCACAGCTGTTGTGTGTGAAACATGCCATCTCAGGTGTAAATTACTGAACAGGTTTGACTTTTGATCCATTTTATCAGCGCGTCTTACCGTCTGTTCCACCAAACCAGCATGCTGCCAGGTTTTGGTGAAAAAAGGCGTCACTAAGACGGGCCTTAATGCTCAACGCGTTATACTCATCTCGCTGATTTCATTTAAATAACTATGTAAGGGACTCATGTCATGATGTTTGACGTGTAAAGGTAGTTTTTTGTTTGATATTTATTTTTAAAGTGCATCGTTAAGGTGATTTCTTTCCTTTAGACTTTAGTCTACTTTAAATCAGAATTCAAATATTTCACAAAAAAAAATTCAAATAT
>CAKALG010046669.1:0-17100 GCA_916700815.1 Helicolenus hilgendorfi
ACTCGGCCCAAAGAGCCATGAGGTGAGAAAAGCTCCTCCAACTCTGACGCCGTCACACCAGCTGGAAGGTTTTTCACCAGGATCACAGTTGTACTCCTCGCTGCTGCCGCCTGTGCACCAGGGGAAACAACACACGCAGGAAACAATGTTGACCAAAGTGGATTGTGGGCACGGTAAACCGTTTATAAACAATTTAATAACAAGTAAAAGGGAATTTGTATTGAGCATACCTGACTAAAGGAATCCAGACTGACACCGTTGTCTAGAAGAAACTGCCGAGTCTCTTGAACAATCTGAGTCTCACCCAGAGCCATCCTCACTGCAAGACTTCCCTTTGACTCCTGCAGAGGAGGGCAAGGACCAGAGAAGCATAGAGAAACTTTACATGTGCACTGCCTAGTGTGCTTAATGATTCACATGTTGATGGAGCTGCAATAGATGAAAAAGGATGCGTTCACACAGACAACAGCCCTCTCATTCATTTGAATGGGAAAATCGAATACATGCAAGCATGCATTCCTGGTAGATTTGTTTTTAACGTCAATGGCAAATTACTACTTTTTACCTCTAAAGAAAAAACATGTCTGCCATGATGACTTTCCAAAACAGTCAAATCTTTCCTCTTAATTTTATAAATCTCTATGCACAGTTTTGGCATCTGAAGGCAAGCCTTCAAACTCATGGATCCGTTACTCAAATTGGACTTGGAGCGTACTTCATCCTCTCACTGGTGCGTCAAGCATTTCCATTCCCCATGCATTGTTTTAATGCAGGAATGTTTTCGGTCTGAATGCTGAAGTTGAGGAACATGTTATGGGGAGCATTCGTGTAGAAGAAGAGCATACAGCGTTACTCACATGGTCCAGGACTTTGCTTTTTGTGGTGTTGTATTTTTCAGCAATGGCATCTGCCACTGCACTTGTGCCCAGAAACAGGGTGTTCCAGTTGTGGGAGCTAGAAGGAAACATTAAATAAATAAGTGGGATGAGGGACAGGTCAAAAACATATGATTCATCCTTATGAGTTAATTCAGAGTAACCACAAACACAGATGCACAGGGTGAATGTCATTATATATACTGTATATACCTGGAACTTGAAGCTTTATTTTTAGCATCTTTTTGCCGTTTGTAAGCAGAAGAGCCAGGACCAGCAGCATCTGAAGAGTCAGTCTTTTCCTTCTTCAGTGTGGAGGGAAGCAGGTGAAGCATCCTGCCCTGAAAGCACGAGAGAATTCATGTTTCTATTTGAAAATGAAGTTGTACTACTAAATCCAGAAGCCATTGCAGGTCCTGTGGTGTAGAGCGGTATCTCAAAAATCAGTTGGAGAGCAAATACCTGAAATATATGTCCGTCCAGTTGAGCCAGGGCTGTCACAGCATTCTCTGGTATCATGTACGTTATGAAAGCGAATCCTTTAGGTTTCTTGGTTAGATTGTCAATAGGGAAGAGTATCTCAGATAAAGGACCTGTACAGATTGTAAAGTTATTATCACTTAAGATAAAGAGTGAAAGCCGGTGGGAACTTGTATGCATATGATTTTTTTTTTTTAATTCACCATGTTTAGCAAATAGCTCTTTGATCTCTTCCTCTGTGCAGGTGTAAGGAAGGTTCCTGATGAAGAGTCGACCTGACTCTGCAACATCTTCCTCCTCCTCATCCTCCTTCAGCGTCCTGGTGAAGTTTCTGTCAATTTCTTTGTCCTTTCTGTCTCTCTTGCCCTTACCCCCCGAGGCATCCACACGGAAGACCTCAATGTAACGCCCACCTGAAAACACAGGCAGAAGGTGTGTCACTGTCATCACATACACCGGGGGGCAGTGATAATTTAATATACACTCCAAAATGATGATGAGAATAGGATGTAACATTTCTCACCGATGTAGTCTTTATTCCTCTTCAAGGCCTTTTCCACCTGTTCATCAGAGTGCAAGTCCACATATACATAACCTGAAACACACACATATACAGTTAACATGGACAAATGCAGTACATATAGGCAACCATCTACCCACCAGATATGTGGTATACAGCATAATATACCTATGAAAATATTGTTTTCTTTGACAAAATGCTTTCAGTGACGTACCTGTTCTATTTCCGCTTTCGTTCTTCCCAATCCTGATTGCTGCAGGCTTCAGCGGCGTCATGAACTCTCGGATTTGTTGCTATTGACGTCACACATGAAACATATGTTTGTGTCATAGATGCAGACACTGAAATACTGTATATAATGTGGAATATCTTCACCAGGAAGCTCTTGTTTGCTCACCTCTTTCACATTGAACGGGGCTCCTCTCAGCTTTACGGTGAACTCTGTCGTCGGCTCCATCTGCAACAAACAGATGTGGGTGTAAACCAGAAAACAAATACTGCACTATATTGAACAGTAATAGTAGATTTGAACAGTTACCTCTTGCTTGGCAGTTTTCTTCACTTTGCTCTGCTTCTTATCCTCAGAAGAAACTGAGGTTTTGGTCTTTGACACGGTTTCACCGCTTTCATAGGCGCTGTCTGTGTGCTGCACACGACCACAATCCTCATCTTCTTCACCATCATGCTTCTCTTCACTCTCCTCCATTGTGTCGTCTGTCTGTGCCACCTTTGAGCGCAGGTACTCCATATCTGATAAGCCAGACTTCAGTGCTTCTTTAGTGCCACCTGAAAGCAACAACAATACGTAGACCAGTCAATCATGCACGCCCTTTTCTCTTTCTTTCCTTTTCCACTCAAACTTGATATTTCTATGCTTGTGATCTGAAGCATTTATAACATAGTGATACATGTATTCATTGCAACCTCATTCATACACACTATGTATGTATTTATTTCACTGTGTATATTGAGGATCTCGGTCATAAAAATGTGAGTAAAGTTTTATTTTATGTAAAAACTCATCAATTGTGTCCCAGTTCAGGGGGCTGCACCCCCAAAGGATGTGGCCCACAAACCTGACCTGGAGGCCAGATTGAACGAACTGCTCCTCCTGAGGCCGTAAAGTCAACACATTTCCAGGTTTAGAACTAGAAAGTTTCCCTGAAATGCCAGAAAAGGTGACTGACAGATAGTGTACCTGGTTTATGGTAAATGTAAACATTAACACTCAGACTTCAGAGGATCCAGCCTCTATTGGGACACAGCTTTTATCTACCTACACTAAATAGGGACCACCATTACCAACCTTCATCTTCGTCATCTTCTTCTTCCCCATCCTCATCCTCTGACTGGTCTGAATCAAAGTTGAGGTAATCATCCGAAGCAGGCTTCTTCTTGCCCTGAGCCTTCGCCAGTCCACCATCAGGATCAGTCGTTTGCTGCACAGTGTCGTTGGCCCAGGTTGGTGCTTGGCTTCGATTCTGATGTACTGACAGAAACTCCTTGAATCCCTGGTCCTCCTCCAGCTGAGACACACGACAAGTGGACAGGCAATGATTAACACTAACATAGACCAAAAAATAAATAAATAAGAATATAACACTTGATAAGAATAAATAAATAAATAATTAGTTGTTACAAGTGTATAGTATAATTCTATATTAATACGTAGATTATTTTCTTCAGCAGACAAAATAAGACTTTCCTGACTGACACATTTACTCACATCTCCAAGTGCGCTGTCGGTTTCCTTTTTCTGTTTCTTTTTCTGAAAGCAGAAACAAATTATCGTTTTTATAGAAGTAACAGTGCTGCAGAATTTAACTACATTATTCTCCACAAAGATAAATTGTATAGGATCATTTTAAAGGTTTAAGTTGGACATTGTGAATGTGAGAGTGTTATTGTTTCTTTCTGGAGAAAACAAAAACAAATTTCAGGTCCATTCTTACTCAACCCGTCAGTCTCTAGATCTTCATCCTCCTAAATTCCTCACTAGTAGAGGTCAATTTTCGATAAGATTTAGGGGAACCGAATTATGGAGTAGCTTTTCACATCTATCAATAAACTGTTCATCTGTCAAATGTTTCAAAAGTCGCTTCCTCCATGTTGTCCATTTATCTGTTTTTATGTTTTTTTATTTTTTCCCACTCACAATGTTGTTTGGTTACAATTGCCCAGAAATCTTTATAGATATTTAAATCAATATCCTCCTCACAAACACTGACCACACACTTCCACGCAACACACACACTTGTCTTTTTAAAAAATATATATTTACTGTGTTGTTATTATATATATCTTGTCCTAATTGTTTGTTATCACTATTATGTAGTCATATTATTTCTTTATATTAATCTTGTCTCTAGGTGGAGGCTTCAGATAAGCCCAGTGGGCTTTCTGCTTCTTCCTGCACTTTATATTATTCTTTTTTTTTGTTGTTATGTTGTGTAGTCTTGTGCAAAATAAATAAACAATAAACAATACGCCCATTTTCAAAATTCTTACATGTTAGTCCTATGGTCTAAGGCAGTCCAAAAAACTATTAGTAAACATGAACAAATGCATCATATTTTACAAGATGGTTGTATGTAACATTTTAGTATGTAAAGTAAGAACCTGTCGAATAAATAAAGTGAATTAAAATGTACAATATTTGCCTCTTCCTGCACTGTATATTATTAATTATTTTTTTGTTATGTTGTATAGTCTTAAATTGTGCAAAATAAATAAATAAATAAGACGAAGACTTTCATGTAACTTCTTGCCAGTCATTTTGTGTCAGCAGGTACCTTTTTGCTGTCAGTGTCAGCAGCAGTGGAGGGTTTGTCCTGGACTGAGCTCTGGGTGTGTTTGCTCCAGGCTTTTGCTTTAGTGGGGTCTCCAAAAGCCTTACACATCTCCACCTGGAACACATGACAACCACATATAGGGTTCACACATATAGGAACAACTACCATGTCAATATGCAGCCATGTGCAGCCCTGCAGCCATACCGTCACTCTGGATGTGTCCACGAAGCTCTTGTTGAAATGTTTCAGAGCTTTGTTCGCATCTTCCTCCGCTTTAAAACCCACAAAACCAAACTTGCGGAACTTGCCATCCTTGGTAAACTTCAGAGAGCAGTCTGTCACTGTGCCAAACTCAGCAAACATGGACCTGAACCTCTCCTCCTTCATCTGCAACACAAGAGACACACAGGTAGATTACGTCTTCATCTTCAGCGGGACTGAAACTAAACACAACGTCTGCTGATCCCGGCGGGTTACTCACCCCATTAGGGAGGTTTTTAACGATGAGTCTCGACATAGCTACAGTGTTGTAAATCCACTAATACAGAATAAACTTAGTTTTTAAATAGATGTCAACAAACAAGCGTGGACGCTCCTCTAGGACGCCATGTTGAATGGGAGGAGCTTTCTTCTTCTTCTTCTACTACTATATAATCTGTAGAAGCATTGCTGCCCTCTGCTGGACTGGAGTGTGGAGGGACGAAGCAATAGGAAAGTAGATTCCCTCTGCTACCTGGTTTGTTTTAAAGGTCCCATATTTTGCTCATTTTCAGATTCATACTTGTATTTTGTGTTTCTACTAGAACATGTTTACATGCTGTAATGTTCAAAAAACCCTTTATATACCTCATACTGTCTGCCTGAATATACCTGTATTTACCCTTTGTCTGAAACGCTCCGTTTTAGTGCAAGACTAACAATAAGACAGATATACTGGTCAGTTGTTTTAGTTTAATTCAACACTTCACATGATCAGTTCATTTTGCTCATCATGAAGCATACATTTCCTTCTAATTGGCAAAGAAAGGAATTTCAGTGAAAGAAAGAAATCTATTCTGAATCCACGTTCCTCATGGCTACCATGCTTCATTTTAATCATATTAGGCCTTTACGAGTTGGGAATTTGAGCCAAATACTACAGACAGGTACTCAGATTATTGTAATTGAGTTGCCCCCTTTGATGGACTTGTATTTATATAGCGCTTTTCTAGTCTTCCGACCACTCAAAGCGCTTTACACTACATGTCAGCATTCACACACACCTTTGCCTGCATGTGCTTCTGAGGCAATTTCACATTTATTTTAACAGATGTTTGATGAAACATGGTGCTATTTTTGGAACTGGCAACATTGAGAGAGTAGCCGACATTTATGCTGTTGTGATAAAATTAGGATGCTACAGTTAAGTTTGTGTCAAATCTCTAACTTTTACGTAGAGGGATTGGTTGCTGTAACAAACCAACTACAAAGGGCAAAAGATAACAACACATTGATAGTTTAAAAGCTTATTTTATTATCTATTATAAAACAATAAAAAACACTAAAAGAGGGAAGAGGGAGAATCATTTGTCTCATGGCAATACTATTATCCTCGATTACTAAGACAGGAAGGAAAAGCAGTCTATATCCTGCCATAGAGGGGAGGGGAAGAACAGTCCAAGGCTCCGAGGGTCAGCTGCGCCACAGGGTGGTTGCTTCCTCAGTCCATTAACTTTCAAACATCACTTGATGGCGGTCTTCTGAGCCATACCATGGACTAGGCTGGCAACACACTTCAGCCTCAAGGACCCAACTCGGACTTCAGACTACGGCGCTATGAGCTGACCCTGCACGCAGAAAACACAAGGAGAATGAGAGAGCAGTAGCTGCTACATGTGACTTAAGTAGACTACAGAGTGGAGGCACAATCAGGCACACCATCCTTCAATTAGCACCTGAATCACAGCAATTAAGTCCAATATCTGATATGAAAGTGATGTTACAGGTCTACCCTGTTACACCGCCACATGTAGTCATACTGCAGTAGTTACTGTTAGGATGTCACATGACCTCTTTTGCAGTAACCAAGTAACTACTCTCCAAAAACGACTTAAGTTCTTTAACTTGAGCATTTTTCCATACAAAAAATATTTTGGCTGTTTGAGAAATATTTAGGCCAAGTATAAATACTTCTAATAATCTCTTCCGCCCCTGTAAGCACATGCATGACACACATTTCAATGAACCCTTTGTTCTCCAGATCACGTGCCACACTGCAGGTTCAGACAACTGAAATATCAGGCAACTTAAATGGTATGAAAAGTTCACTTTGAGGTTGTTCACACTGATCAGGAAACGCTGAAAAATCTCAATAGAGCATCTTTTATAAAAGCTATACAAAGCAATATTTATCATACCAAAATATTACTTATTAAGATAATTTAAATTTATATCAGTAAGTGAACTTAAGAGATGTAAGTATGACTACCCAATACATCTCTGAAGTTCAAGCAAGGTACCATAATTTACAGTATCATCAACATTTTCTATAGTTGTGTGTGTGTGTGCGTGGACTATAAACCCTCATGGCAGTTACTCATCTTTGTGACATTAATATTGTGAGACATACATAAGATTTGAATTTCTCGACCCCTGAGTCATGGGTAATATTTCATGTAGGAGTTAATAACAGCATCGTCCCTGCTCTGTCAGGACTCTGGGCCTTTCTGTTGTTGGAGGACTTGAACTCATTCTGGATTTCGATGAAGGATTTGTTCTTGGTTTCAGGAACGACGAGGCAAATGTATATCGCCATTAAGGAGCAGACGGCCAAGAACACCAGGAAACAGTACTGCTGCAGCCCGATCTGTGCAAAAAAACAGAACATATCACAAGTGAGTCCAACTCTCTCAAACAGCCAAGCTTTTAAGTCTCATTTCCTAAACTGAAATGTACCAGATAATGACAAAACTAGGGCTGTCAATTGATTAAAATATTTAATAGCGATTAATTGCATGATTGTCCATACTTAATCGTGAATAATTGCAAATTATCACACATTTTTTTATCGAGGTCAGAGGTCAAGGGACCCCTTTGAAAATGTCCATGACAGTTTTTCCTCGCCAAAATTTAGCGCAAGTTTGGAGCGTTATTTAGCCTCCTTCGCGACAAGCTAGTATGACATGGTTGGTACCAAGGGATTCCTTAGGTTTTTCTAGTTTCATATGATGCCAGTTAGTCTAGCTTTAAAAATGACCTAGACTCATAATATAAAAATCACAAGTTGTGTTAAAAAAAAAAAAAAAAAATAGTGGAGTGAAAACTAATTTGCATTAACACGTGATTATCACTGTTAAGCCCTAGATAAAACATTTGAAAATTAAGAAATACTTTTTGGATACCTACCACAATAAAAGGGAAGACAAGGCCGATGAAGAAGAAGCACAACCAGTTCAGTGACCCTGCGATCATGTACGCTGCGGGGCGTGCAGTTTGTGTGAACAGTTCAGTGGTCAAGATGTTAGTCACGCCACCTTCACAGAAGAAGAAACAACACTGTTAGTAACAACCGTTGAGCAACAGCAGCTGTTAAGGAAAGACTTCAATGGAAGAAAAAGTTAGTTACCTGGTCCTAAGCCAAAACTCAGGATAAAAGCAAATACACAGGCCATGCTCAAGTATGGCAATACTGGACTGGCATCCTGAGAGAATCACACAATGTTGCACAAAGTAAAAGTCTTATCTGTGGTCAAATGTAGGACATTGCATAAAACAATGTCTAAATATCTTTTTTATTTCCAATGTCTGATCTTGAGGGTAATTACCTGAAACGAGAGCGTCAGCGTGAATAAAATGCAGCAGATACTCATCAGTGTGTATCCCCCTGCGATGAGCACTTTCCTCCCCAGACGCTCAACGAGCAGACCCTGTGAGACACACAGCATGTCACAAGACCAAAAAGACTCTACAGGAAAACATTATATGTGTTATGCTATTATGCTCGCATTATGTAGCAACAATAACACTGTACTTTGCTTTGACCTTCTATGGGATATTGGTCCTCAAACGGGAAACATTTTCATTGCTCTTATTTTGTTAATACCCATTGATTTCTGGAATTCACCTGTGTTTTCTTATTTTTGCTCTTCTCTCAGGTGAGAGAACATTGCACGAGTGGTCGAGAGCTCTCTTATCAAGACTGCTTTCACAGTCCACAAATTGTTTGTCCAACGCAAGGAAACATACATTTTAGATTTGGGGAACATAAAAAAACACATGAATATCATAAGATTGAGTTTAGATTACTAATTATAATGACTGGATCATTTAATTTGCGGGCTAAATAAATACTATTAGTCCATTGATCCCAATAAAGATTGCGTGGCTTACATATTACTCTTAGGTGGTTTTCGAATTTCCTGTAAACGCCAGTTCTGACGCTCTGGAAAATCACATGTTTATTTAACAGTACCAGTACAGTGTTCTGTTTTACTCTATTTCAGGTGTGCTCTAACTTTTCTAACTTTTGTCCAACGCTTGAGGTTTTTACAGTTTTTCTCAATCGCTTTGGCTCATTTTTCAAAAACAGTCTTAACCCAAACTGTAAGTGCAATTGTCACAACTGTTTGATGGGACATCACAACTCTATTGCATATCTGCAAAAGCTAGTCACCCAAAACACTTAATTCAAGCTTCCAAAGCTAGTTATTGTGTCAGTAAATTGTTTTATCATCGTGTGAGTCGTAATGGTCAAAATGTTTAGATGTTTTCTCACCATCAACTCTGGAAATGTTTCTTATATACAAATCTCTGTTTTGTTGACTCTGACTGCTTACTGTACTATACAAGAATGTCAGTTTTGTCTAACTGAATGTTGTTGTGTCTCACACTGAGCTTTTTAGATCTCCACTTCAACAGTAGGTCAAAGTTTACTGGGAAAAGTCAATACTGTACAATACTGTAGTACACAGAAACAGGATATGTATTATGTGTTGTTTATACAGTAAATGTATTTGTGTAGCAATGTGTTACATGTATTATAAATAGAAAATTCCCCTTTGAGCTTTCATGTAAAGTCATATACAGTGAACAGAATATCTGCCACAAGAAAATTAAAAAACCCTGCAGCAAACTGTGCCTCCTCATAGTACATAACACCATGTCATAGATATTTATGGAATATACATGTATTTCTGACAGATTTTGATAATTGAATACATCATTTTGCATGTGACGGCTCAAACGATGAAAGAATGTTGAGAAGTTGTGAAGAGGACGACAATCTCACTGAGAATCAACTCATCAGTTTTAATCAGCAAGACGTGCAAGTTGTTATTGTGCAAATTGTAGACAATTGTACTGACTTTTTTGCACACCTGTGCCAAAACTAGCGCAATTTGCTAGAATGAATGAGAAATTTCTGTTACACTAATTGTTCAGAGATTTGAATTCAGTGTTTTGAAAAAAATAATTCTTATTCGAGAATTGAGCCAACGCGAATGAGAAAAACTGTATTAGAAAGGTCTTGACTGTTTTGCCCTTGTTGCTGTGCACCTATCCTTATTTTTTGTAGCATGGAGGAGCATCAGCATTGTAAGAAAGTAATGCACACAAAAATAAAATGTAAAACTCATACTTACACATGTTAAAGCTGTGATGCATTCACAGGCACCAGTGCCAACGGTCACATATGGTATCTTATCAGCAGGAATACCAGATTGTGTGAACAAGTATTCTGCGTAGAAGTAAATCTACAGGAAGTACAGACAAAAAAACACATTACATATTAAAAAGAGATCTTTTGGATGAAAAAAAAATCAGCTTTTAGTAATCTCTAGTGGTGTTATTAAGTCTCAAAAGTTGCGGGCACTAAGGAGTGGATTCGACCTTGTGAGAGACGGCATGACAGAGGATACTTAAACACAATATCATCATGTACATACAGCATTGATGCCGTTCAGCTGTTGGGCAGCATTGAGCAGCAAGATGGTGAGAAGCTGCCAGCGGACGCTACGGTCAGTGAAGAGCTCCCAAGGTTTCTTGGCCTGGAAATCCACCAAATTATTCTTCTCCTTCTCGATATCCTCCCGTTCACGGTCACAGCCAGCTGTACCATGCAGTTGCTTCAGGGCTGCAGGCAGGAAAACACATGACAAAGCGTAGTGATTTCTCCACATACACTGTTCTTCTCATCTGACCAGGCTACACAACAGGGTCTGATCAAAAGGTTTCCTGTATAATAACCAGTTCACATCATCGTGGCAAGAATGTTATCACATGCTTGAACTCACTGGCATGAGGACAAACGTCTCTGCCTCTGGTGATTCCAGACAAAGGGAGTCCTCAACTACTTGAACTACACTGTCATGTGATGTGCACTACAACAATGTTTGCATGTAAAAGCTCAAACCACACAGAGTTTGAAAAGGAGGTAACTGTGCAGCAGTTGCAGTGGAAGTTTACCTTTCTTACATCCCTCAGTATCTCCTTTGTCAATGAGCAGGTAGCGTGGGCTCTCTGGGAACCAGGGCAGGATCAGCAGCTGCAGGATGGCTGGGATAGCTGTGGTGGACAGCAGGAACGGCCAGTACTCCTCTTTTCCCAGGAGCTCTCTGTGAAATCACACAGACATGTTTATACAAAATCACCCTTCTAGCGATTCAATCTTGCGAACACAAATTCTGTGGAATATTTTGTGTAAAAATCAAATATAATGCAGCATTTACATACTTGAGGCCGATCACTTGTCCAGTCAAGATCCCACCAGTGAGGAAAATAGAAGTTCCCATTCCCATGGCACCACGAAATGCAGTTGGAGCTATTTCCCCCAAATACAGAGGTTGAACACAAAGTCCAATGCCTGTGAAAATTAAACAGGATTAAAGCCACATTTCAGGGGTTTGACATGCAACGCTCAAATCAAATATTTATCAAGATTATTTCACATATTACACAAAAATGTAGGAATACACTTTTTAAATATATTTCTGAATTATTTACCTGCATTCATTCCAGTGAGAAGACGTCCAACGACGAGTAATTCAAAATATCCTGTAGGGTAACTCAGACCCATCAGCAGAGCCGCCGCTATTGCAAATATGTTGTTGGCCAACAGCGTCCCTTTCCTGGAAAAGCAACATTACATCTCAGCTTTATAACTGAAAAATGATAAGCAAAATTAGGATCATTTGGCGAAATATGCCTTGTCCACACCTCCCCAGCTTCACAGACAACGTCCCACCGACTGTCACTCCTAGAAGTCCACCTAAGGTGAATATGGACACAATAGTGGACCACAGCAGGGTGAGAGCGTCTGCTGATATGTCAGTTTGGTAACGCTCACTCCAGGTTTGGTTGATGAAATTCTGCACATACTGGAGATAAAGTAAAAAACACAACATGCACATTCAGCAGGTAAAAATAGAAATAATCTAAAATATCTTTAAAAATTCACACCATTGTCTGGGTTAATACTTGATTCTGATTGGCTGCAGGGTGTCCATTAATTCCTGATAACACACACCTACTAAGTAGCCTAGTTCCAGTGAAGCTGTCTGTTCTAAATTAATGCACTGGCTACAAAAAAATCTGAATATCTTATTTACAACACTGAGTGTCGAATTCACAAAACTTTTTTAAACTTGTGCAAATAATACAAAAAGAAATGCATGAAATGTAAATTAATGGTCTTCATTGTTTATTCTTTGGCAAGTGACCATGGTATAAACGGGATAATGCCCTTTGAGGAATCCATTATCAGGAAGTAATGGACTTCCCATCTTCCATTAATTCCTGATATTGGACAACTCATCTGTCTTTATCCCTTAGCCTACATAGTTGTGCATGCCTATTTACAGACATCACTTTGTAGAGGATATGTAAGCCTACTGTGATGGAAAAATGCCATTTATGTGCCTTACTGACTGTAATATTAGGTTTATAACATGAGTAAAAATATAAGTAGTGTAGGCCTCAATAGGTCCAGTAGGGTTCTTACCGTTGTGGGAGCATTGATGACAGATACATTATACCCATACTGAAAGGTTCCCCCTAAACAAGCAGCACTGGCAGCCAGCAGAAGGGACTTGTTTGGAAGCTGCAATAAAACAGAGATACAAAACAAATACTTACATACAATCATGGATATAAAGCTTCATCCCACCACGTCTACTGATCTAGTTTTTTAATTTTTTATTTAAAGCTCTTATTTTACTATAATCCACATACCTTTGGTTGCTTATGTTTGAAGTCTTGAATAAGCAGAGGTTGGTATTCATTTGCAAATTCTGATGGCATTTTGTCCATGATGTTTTGCTCTATAAGTCCAATACTGTTTGTCGTTTGCGCGCAGAGTAGTCCGCCTATCCTTCATGTAAAGAGTTTGTTCTCAACAGGAAACTTAAATCATGACGGGAGGATGAGTTTATCCTGAGGATGATACAAGTGATCTGTTATCACAAAGAGGCCGTGAGGTGAAGAGAATCGGCTCCATAATTCCGTGTTTATCAAGATTTCACGGCATTACACTGTAGCTGCATCCAAATGTGAGATTCAGCTCGCTTTTATTTCTCCGAAAGCGAGAACAAAAGTACATCCATCCAAGCGCAGAGAAGCTGTAGTGCAAAACGGACTGTGATTCCCAGAAAATACGAAATAAATGAAGTTTTGGGTTAATTCAGTGTAGACGACAGAGCTTTCTTAACAGACTCAAAGGAGGCGGAGAGTCAAGATAAGCAGTCTTGTGTTCACTCAACAGCTAATTTCATTATCCTATTATTATAAACTTGTGGTTTTTTTTTTACCACAAATCTTTAATGTTATGAGTGCAATATAGGCTAGGCCTATAAGATGTTGGATACAGATGTTAGAAGGCTTTATGTACAGTAATGTGATAATAACATAAACCTAATCAGGAGCAGTAAACGTACTAAAAGTGTTGACTCCCCCAATGTTTCAGAAGTTAGAAGAGCAGCCAGTGAAGTGAGGTGAACATCTGCAGCATTCATTATCTATTATTCATAATACATTGACCTTTTTTAACTCTAAATGCTCATAAAAAAATCAATGGTTAAGTTGACAAACGATCAAAGGTCATTAAATGCACCATGATACTCTACATGTCTGTTATTATTTATTTCTGCAGGGTGGATCAAATGGTAGATTATAAATTGCAATTATATGCTTTATTAGCCTACTAATCAACAAATTTTGGGTTGCCAGGTTGGCTGGTGTTTGTCCTCCTCCAGCAGAACACTTGTTTTATCTTTTTCATCATTAAGACTCCTGCTGCTGGAAACTATTAGCATAACATGCGGGAAATCTTATTAGCTTATTAGCATGTATAACTGAAGACATGATGAATGATACAAATGTGAAAAATAATATTTACACCTGCTTATTACCAAATACAAAGGATCAACTCTAAACAAAGGGATTTTTCACAACCTGGCAACTCAAACTTGTTCTTCTCTAACGGATCTATAAAGCATGAAACCGATTGATTTATTATGTATAATTTAAAACGATTTATTACCCTCTAAATCTTTTGTAAAGAGTGCCTCATTAAGAAGTAGTACCACATAAATTTTAGATCACATGTGACATTTACATTCCTCTTCTTCACTTTGACTTGTGCACTAACTGCTATTCCTTTGAGCATCATCCAATAATATAACAATAAATAAATAAAAATAAATCACAACACATGTAGGGCAAACAATTTAAAATAAAATAAAATTATGACTTTGGATGTCAGACATATTCACAGGAAACTGGCTAAAGTTCAAAACAAAGCAAACGTTTCCATTGCAGCCTTCTCAGGTGTTAAATGGTTTTCAAGGGTCAATTTGAACTCACCTCTCTCTTTGATTGCGCAGACTCCTCATTTACGTTCATTTTGGAAACTACTGTAAAACAATGTGTGAATGAACCATTTATAATGGATATTCCGCTTCAGTTGTAGCACTTACATACTGGCAGCATATGATCTGAGCTGCAGGGGAGAGACTCATTAACTCCTACAAGCATTCCTGCCTGGTGCCGAGGCTGACCCAAATACAGAAATTATATTCACCCTTTGTTGTCCAATATAATACTTTGTACTTTTTTACTACTTACTAATACCACTTACTACTTTTTCGTGTGCAAAAGGCAGAAATGTGTCTTTGGTTTGCATAGTTAAAAGAGCTATTAAGAATTTTACATTAAAACACAACAAATCACTACCAGGCAAGACACATTAAAACACACTTGCATAATAACACAATAGAAGCTACGTTAAAAGGAGCATCAGGTACTCGATGGTGAGGACTGAATTATCACTAGATATATAATGCTGTGTGCTGAGGTTGCAAGCTGGCTTCAAAAAGTAGCTGTCCAAACTAATTAACATATTTTATGGTAACAGGGACAAACATTTTCATATAGATGTTTTTCTTTGCACAGGGACCTTTGCCCCGAGGGTTACAGTGGTGATTTAAGGAAGTGATTTCCAACCTTTATCCTTAGGTGACCTTTTTCTATCACTGAGTAAACAGATGAGCCCTGACTAAGTGACACATTTTATGGATATTTCATATTATATTCGTTGCATAGTAATAATAACAGTACAAAACAACTGATACACTTTACGATTAATCCAAATAGTGAACGCAATTACTGCAGGAAGTTTGTGAAAATGGAGCGATTTGGATTAATTTTGAGCAGATTATTTCCTGTGAATATTGCATCAGAGATGAGTTGTCATGTTATTTTTATGAATTTGAAATACAGTTCTCTGTCTGTATTATGTATTATGTATTTTGAATATTTTTAATTTTCAACAATCATAGTACATACTTAATAAGCTTCTTTTTTTTGGACAAATTCAGTGTTTTCTTCTCCCTGATGCTTGGCCATTGTTCTATTAGCTCTTTGGTTGTTTTAACTGCGTACTTTTCTATGCAGGACAAGGCTGTTTAGCAGAGAGGGAAGACTCTGTGAACATAACAGGTCTTCACTGTGCCCTTATCCTGTTTATATCTTAAATAATAATTCAAACTTTAAAAATAACAATTTCATTCAGTTTTCTTCATAGAAATTAATGAAATCCTGACATTTAGGCCATATTTAAAAAAAAAAAAAAACTTGTCTTACACCCCTTAAATCAAGAAGGCCCCGCAACCCCGAGTGAAGCTTTGGCGACCTCTAGTGGAGGTCTGGACCCCCAGGTTGGGAACCAATGATTTAAGGGATGGCTATAATGGTCTACGTTTTTGCCACTTGGACACGTTGGACTGCTTTGCCATGGTAGGACTGTGGGGGTCCGTTTGCATTGTTTTGTAAATGAATTGAATGGGACACTTGACACGATGTGTAACCCATTCTCCAACCCATATTTAAAAATGTATGCATGGACATATAAATATAGCCTGTTTTAAGTGCTTTCAACCCAAATTCACTGTCAAGACAGTATAAAATGTAAGAAAAAATCTAAATTGATTTCTCTATAAAACATCAGTGCATTTTTTCTGTTTAAGGCCTTATATAACACTGTGCAATCACATTAATAGTTGCCACATAGGTAGAATAAGTTTAGGTAGAACAACTGCTTTCTAAACACAATTTGTCAGCATTAGTCATGCTAACTGCTGCCAGTATCAGCCCATAATCACCCTGAACGGCGTGCTGTTCTGCACACAAGACACAAAGAGTTCCCTGGCAAAAAACTTTTAATCCTGCAAGAGCCTCTGAGAATTTGCTCGTGCCACTGTCTGGCAATTTGAGCCTGAAAGTGAGAATCCACCCCAAAATATAATGAACACATTCCCTATTCCCACTCCTGTTATTCCCTAAAAAATGTACAATTCAGCTGTGTGAGCCGCGGACAGTGTACGGTGTTTATGCCGTCCTCAGACAGATCCTGGAGCTGCCTCAAAGACAGCAGATAAAAAACACTCATGTGATAATAGTTGCAGAAGCTCCGGGAACACCGTGTGATTCACAGCTGGAAGGCAAATATGACCTCAAATCCCCCAAAAATGTGGGTGTGATATTAAACAAGCAAATGTTTGAGCTCCCAGAGTCAATTATAAAAAAAAATGACTTTTTACCTACCCCACTAACTTGTGTCTCATAAAACAGCTGTAGCTTAGAGCCTCAAAGTCAGATCTATTTCGACCTCACTCTGGCACACACTCAGCTGTTGGTTTGTTATGGGGGCAAGAAGTTTGGTCACCCCCTGTCTAAGCAGCGTCTGTCCCACTGGTTGGTGGAGACAATTTCTCAGGCTTACTCTAACCAAGACTTCCCAGTCCCAGAAGGTCTGATGGCCCACTCCACACGCAGTGTGGCCACTTCATGGGCAGCTCTAAAGGGAGTTGCTGTTGGGGACATTTGTGCAGCAGCATCATGGAGTACTCCATGCACGTTTGCAAGGTTTTATAGAGTCAATGTGACGTGGAGCGTGCTGAACGAG
>CAKALG010046670.1:0-11390 GCA_916700815.1 Helicolenus hilgendorfi
GCAGCTTCCTCTGAAGAGCTACAAAGACCTGCATATGGTGGGGACCAACAGCCTGAGTGTGGACGAGTACTGTGAGCAGCTGTGGTACCGCGAGAAACGCAGACAGCAGAAACTGCGCACTCTGAAGCTCAAACAGGAGAGCAGGAAAGCCCGGGTGAGGAGGAACAACCCTCCTGAGATCCCCCTCTAGTCAGCTGGAGAACACAGAGACTGCTACCATGACTGCTACTCTTTACATGCAGAGGACAAGGAACGGTTTCACCAACAATGTTTGCTTTTTTGAGCAAATAATGCCAGCTGGTAAAGTGACACCAACTATATTTGCCATTAAAGACTGACAGTAATTAAAAAAAGACATTAGTATATCCTCATCCTGAATATTTTGACATTTAGACACAACAAAAATGGATGTGAAGGGAAAAGTTATTTGTCTCTGAATTTATATTATTAGCAATACTCATTATTTGAGACATAGTTGGCTCTAAGCTTCAGCTAAAATTGAAAATGTTATTTTGTAACATGAAATTCAGACTAGCTTGGTTGCATCACGCCAGGTGTGGTAAACCAGACATCATGACACACCTCAGAATCACAAATGTGCCAAGTATTATGGGTATATAACACACTGAATCGTGCATATTTGTAAGACAATTTACTATGTTGTCTTGTAAACTGTCAGCAGTAGACATGGTTAAATGGGAAGAGATGCATCTGATCATATTTCAGTTTACATAATGTCATCTTATTAACTGTCAAGGACAAACTACCATTTGTTATGGCTCCTAATTGTAGCTTAGCTAATTAGCTTAGTAATGCCAAAAACTGTTTAAAGGGATAATTCAGATTTGTTTGAAGTGGGATTGTATGAGGTATTTATTCATAGACAGTGTCTTACCTGCAGTAGATGACGGACGGTACACCCCCAATTTGGAGAAACAGACAGGATTACCAGAACAAGAGCACAGCAATGTACTGCTGTGGACGGGGGCAGCAGCAAAACGTATTTTAGACACCTTAAAAAATCCTTATCTGTTTAAGTATACGCTATATTTAGAATATTTTCACCGCTTTAACATGCCATCAGACAGCCCTTTCCGACGTGGAACTGAAACCGTTATATGCTCTCTTCAAAGCCACCAGACTCCTTTAAAACAGTAATACCCTCACAGAACACAGGGGTTGCTGGTCTACCGCTGCCTCGATTGGTTAGTTTTAGTTTGTGTTATTGTGTGACTGCTGTTTTAAAGCGTTAGTTCGGATTCATAAAAGTCACATAATAACACAAAAGAACTAACCGATCAAGGCAGGTGGCGGTAGACCAGCAGCTCCTGTGTACTGCGAGGTAAAAGTACTATTTTTCTCAATAGAGTCTGGTTGCTTTGAAGAGAGCATAGATTCCTTGCTGGTACTCCTGCCTGTTACTCCAAACTGGGGGCGTCAACCATCTACTGTATGATTCACTAAATAAACATACCTCAAACAACCGCAATTCAAAAAATTCAAAATATCCCTTTAAAATTATTACTTTGGGTGTTGGGGAGACTAGTGGGCTTATTGTCAGACTATTTACTTTTACTTTAAAGGACCAGTGTGTAACAATTAGGGAGATCTATTGGCTGAAGTGGAATGTAATATTAATAAGTGTGTTTTCTTTAGTGTATAATCACCTGAAAATACAAATTGTTGTGTTTTTGTTACCTTAGAATGAGCCGTTTATATATCTACATAGAGAGCGGGTCCTCTTCACGGAACCAGCCACCGTGTTTCTACAGTAGCATTTTCACGTCAGTCACCGTAGTTCTCCTACACGCTTGGCACACGGGAGAATTTTCAGTTGATTGCAATCTGTAACTTCACCGCTAGATTCCGCCAGATCCTATACACTGCACCTTTAATGTTATGAATTTACAAATATCCACAGTTTTCTATCCAAAATATCTATTTAGACCATTTGTACAACCAGTTCTTCAGAGCACCTGCAAAATGGCACCAGACAGCTGACATGAAATGTGTTGCAAAACTGCAAATCCTTCATAATGGACTGAGGATCCCACACACAATGCAGACAGCAATATATATACTATATATACATACAGTAGATAATTTAATGACAGAAGACTAAACAATAAAAGTGTTTGCCCCATTTACTGCTATACATTTAACTGTGTTTTAAACATATAATGTTTTACATGTATTTATGTTTGTTCTGAGACCTAATCTACATGATCTACATGGATAAGACCTACTACTTACCTAATGGATTGAATATAGGCCTAAGTAGAAACGCACACATGAAATGGACCTAGCTTGAAATTACATTATGTATAGCTTATTAATTCTGCCATGTAACTAATAATTATTATTCACATTAATGTATATTAAAGAACTCTATTTTTGATAGTTTTCTTTTTTGTATTCTAGACTTTAGTACATGTTCTCTGTGTTTATATAAACTTGTGTGTTTCTCTTAAACAAAACGAAAACTGTTTTTAACTTCACAATTTGAATAAGCTTTGAGATTAAGAAATTAAATTTTCTATATGTGAATAAGCCACAAAATGTTGTAAAATAAAATAATGAAAACACTCCAGGGTTTTAATGTTTTAATGTTTGCAAGATAAATCACATTGTGATTTGGTTTATTTTCCAAAAGTAGAATAACACACACAATTTGTTTTGAGTTTTTAATATCATAATGTAGTAGGTACTGATATAAATATGACTACGTAGTATGGAATAGAGACTATTATCTTAAAAAGGGATTGCTGGTTGAATTTGATGGGTGACGGAGGTAGTTACCTAGTGAACAAAGTATTGCAGACTTGTTGGGAAAAGAACACAAAGGTTGGCCTGGTAGGAGATGCTAAGGGAAGACATTAACGAGTGTATAACATGCAGTATCGGACTATTGATTATTATCAAACTGAGAAAACAAAGAAATTGCATAATCTGGAAGATAATAAATAAACAGTGACAAGACTACAAGAAACAAAAGGAAGACATTTATATTCTTACTTTGGAAGACATTTTGACAAATTTAAGAATAGGACAGAGTAATTTGAACCTCAGACTGCAAGTTATAGGAAAGCAAGATGTGTTGAGGGCATGCAAAAATATGTGGCACAGAGAGTGAGGACACATTGTGCAACTGTATGAAGATAGGGTTATTAGACATAAAAAAAAAGAATATTCAATTAATTTCTTTCCAGACTATTGCCCATATTTTGTTTTCTAGAATATAAAATCCTTTTCTAAAAAAATAATCTACCAAGAGGTCTGAATATTTGGGTCTGGGATATTATTATTGATAACAGATGGAACATATCTACAGTGGGGATGCATATTGGAGGAGTTCAGCCCTCCAGCAGGTGTCAGTAATGAGCAACAACATGACTACCAACAGAAACACCACAGAAGAAGAAGACGTCACCGACTGGTCGTGTCGTTTGAACCTCTCTGATGGAAACTAGTCCACATTTATAATATCCTGTAAGCGAGAAGGTAAAGAAGTGTTCACTTGATAACATAAAGGTTCACTCAACGTGTTTATAAGCTAAACTAACCGACTTCACGTCTGTTTACTGTCAGTTTAGGAGTCTTTGTTAGTTAGCTATCAGTAGCTAGCCGGCTCATGCTAACATGCATGCTTCATTGACTGTCTGTCTCTGTCTGCTGAGTGTTTACACTCAATGGGAGACAAGAACATACCGTTATCTCACTGTTTCCACAGCTTCTATTTGTTTCAATGATTAGAGAGTTTGTTTTCTCTGCTGCTCAGGTGGATAACAAAGTAATGTAAGGCTAGGTTGTATACAGCTAACTCCAGCTAAGGAAATTAACTTTTGTGTTGGTGTTTGCCTCCTCCAGTAGGATCCAGGTGGACTGTACATAGGAAGACATCAACATAAGGGTCCGACATGGCTGCTCCCACATTACAACAGCCCAGTTTCCTGCTGGTGAGTCTCTCTTTACTGACCTGACCTTCTTATACTGTCACACAGCTTGTGGTGGTACTGATTCCCCCAGAATTTAGTTGATCAGGCAGAAGACTGAAAACCTGTTTCCATCCACATAATAATATAGAATAAAATGCATCCTTAATAATAATAATAATAATAAAAATAATAATAATAATAATGAACAAATGCCTCTACAATAACAAACAATTAAGGAAACTGAAATATTGTTTTTATTTTTCCTTTTACCCTCCTTTAAAGTTTCCCCAAATAAAATACACTAAAAGAAATGGGTATAAAGGGTTTCAGTGAAAATCAACAAATGACTAGAATAACAAAGTAAAGCTTGCAGGCGCTAGGGTATTGTGAGGCAAGCCAGATCCTTGCACAAATAGCACCTAAACGTCCTAGTGCAGGTAACCTAATTGAATGGTATTTATTTTGTTTCCTCAACTAGGATAGTCAACACTCTCAATAAGCAAAACACAAAGAGCACCGAATCTCAAAGGGGCCTAAAACAGACCAGAGTTTCTGTAATAATACCTTTGGTGGATTAAGTATGTAACTTGTCTTCCATCTAAAACTAGCAAAAACAAGTCTATTTACTCTGTGATTCACAAACTGTGCTCATTGATGTGTTGTGATGTTTGCTCCAGGCCAATCTGAAAGCTGATTCGTCCACCAAGCCTCTCCTGCATCGATGCCAAGACCTGGTGAAGATCATTGATGAATATCCTGCAAAGGTACTGTGTACTGTCCCACCACTGTCCTGTCTTTGCTTTATGTTGTAAACGGCAAATTTATTGTTCTTGCCATTAAAATGGGTTGATTTGAAGTAGGAATACACATACGCTGTATACTAGGACTGTCAGTCGATTAAGATATTTAATAGTGATTAATCATATTATATCATATTAATCATACATTTATCTGTTCAAAATGTCCTTTAAAGGGAGATTTGTCAAGTATTTAATACTCTTATCAACATGGGAGTGGAATAATATGCTTTCTTTTTGCAAATGTATATATGTATATACAGTGGAGGAAATAAGTATTTGATCCTTTGCCAATTTTGTAAGTTTGCCCACTGACAAATTAAAGAATGGTCTATAATTTTAATGGTAGGTTTATTTTAACAGAATATAAACAAAAAAATCCAGAAAATCACTGCATGTGATTATCATAAAGTGGGCATGTCTGTAAAGGGGAGACTTGTGGGTACCCATAGAAACCATTTTCATTAACATATCTTGAGGTCAGAGGTCAAGGGACCCCTATGAAAATGGCCATGACAGTTTTTCTTCGCCAAAATCTATTCTAAGTTTGGAGCGTTATTTAGCCTCCTTCGTAACAAGCTAGAATGGTTGGTACCAATGGATTCCTTAGGTTTTCTAGTTTTCATATGATGCCAGTATCTTCACTCTAGCTTTAAAACTGAGCCCGCAACAACCTCCAAAAGATTGATTGTGTTAATGCATTAAAGAAATTAGTGGCGTTAAAACGATTTTACATTAACGTGTTATTGCATTAACTTATTGCACTGTATACATGTGGGTATTTAGGTGAATATAGATGTATAAGTGGGTACTGTTAAACCTGTATATGAGGAAGGGTATACATGTGTATATATATAGTCCTGGAAGTGAAGTTAGAGGACTGAAAGTTTTCCTGATCTCCTCAGTTACTACCCACAAGTACTGCGGCTTTTGAATACCTCTTTCTGTGCATAAGCATAGATACAACACAAAATAAACTGGAAAAGGGTTTTATGTAAAAACACCAAAAAGCTTTCGTACACTCTGCAATATTGCCTTTTCCAAATAAAAAAAAATGAAAATGGATTAATTGGTGCACTGAATGCAATTATGTAAAAATGACTGGCTGATACTTTACAATAGTTAAAGACTTACTTGTACACTGTACAGTACAGTGCAACATTTTCTATGCACTGTATAGCAGCTCTGTGGTTGTTCTGTTTAGGCCGCACAAAGTGTTTCAACAAGCTTACTGCCAAAAAATATTTGGAAAAGAATGGCGCTGGATTTGTACATGACACAGCAGCATTGCAGACTCAGTCAGCTATTTGTCTCTTATTGCTTGTTGTAGTATGAGGAAACAGCTGCTAGTACTGTGACTCCTGAGTTTCACTATCTTCACTTTCTCTTTCGAGGAAATTGTACTTTACTAACCCAAACCCGATGCATACAGAAAGATATGCACAGAATCAAACATAAAAGGTTGAATTGTTTTGCTCTGTATTAGAGTCATTTATGGTGATATTGGAATTGCAGATGACTCTTTCTGGACTTTCTTGTGTTCAGATGTCAGTTAGTACAATCAAAGATGCATGCCCTTATGTGTTACAGACATTCATGCACCAAAATAGCACAGTATAAAATACATTACTGTTCCTCTTGGCTCCTCCACTGTGGACATTTGATGTTCTGCTTGAGAGCAGCTGTTGTGCTGTTGGCGCCTCAGTGAGTGACACAAAGGATGAGTGTGAGGCAGCAGTGGTAGAGTCTGTGGACTGCATTGTTGTTTGTAACTTCAGTACCTAATATGTCGCAGCGAGACAGTGGCCACAGTGTCTTTAGGACAGCACCGATCCATAAACATCTGCAATAAACTTTTACCGTAGTTAGTTACATAGTTAGCAGATAGTTGCTTTGCTGATATGTCTGATGTCGGATTTTTTGTTTTGTTGTAGAAAATAATAGAAGTGTAATTTCTTTCACTGTGCAATTTATTTCAGTTAACGTGGTGTATCTGAATCATTGTGAAGCTTTATTTGCTTTTGCATGTCTTACCTCCCAGAAGTCAGAAGCTCCTGTCATTTTCAAAAAAGCATTAAAACCTGACAATCCATAATTAAAATCATATTTGAATTGGGGCTGTACCAAATAGTTTAATAGTTCAAATAGTTAAATTCCAAATCAACATTCGAATGCTGCAAAGTTTTTTTTTTTCTTTTTCTTTGCATGTCTATGCATTCTGTTTAAACCCGGCATTTCTGTACAGTTACAGATAACAGGGTTCTTATGCAGTATGGAATTTGATTTTAGTAATTTCTAGGTCTCAATAAGTCTTGAAAAAGAAATATTTTGTTTCCAGACTATTGCCTATATTTTGTTTTCTACAATATAAAATCGTTTTCTAAAAAATGAGTCTGAATATTTGGGTCTGGAAAAGTATGGAATTTTACAATGGAAAATGTGTAGGAACCCTGAGATAAACATCAGGCTACACTTATATTATTAGTATTATATTATTTGTAGAATTAGATTCCAGTGGTGGCTGCCCAGGATTGTTTTAGACTCATGTGATTTAAACATTTCCAATAAATCTAGAGCGTTGTAAAGTCCAAAAGTCAACATTTATTGAAAAAAGATAGATGTAATTATTTCCAAAATTCACAACATGTTTTTATCTTAGAAATATTCTGCTTCAGTCCATATTTGTTGGCGTTTAGACTTTCAAAAACAAGATCTTCACTTCGGTCAAAAACACTGTTTGCTCTCCCGCTTGCTGCACACACCTTTATTAACGGGGCGGTCTAGCAGCAATTTAACAGCACCATAAAATACATTTATTTAACCACATTAACAAAAAGTTAAAAAAAAATGTCGGGTGATGACATCAGGAAATATGACATCAGATATTCAAAGCTTTATTAGAAAACTTTACTAGAAGTTTTGATTGTAAAAAAAGAAGACATTTAAATTCTTCCTCCAACACTGGCTAAGCAAGCATGTCGTTTTGATGCCGATCCGCGTTGCTTTGTCTCTAGTACAACCACAGCAAAGGTCTTCACTGGTGGTCATTAGAACAGAGCTGTCTGCACGGCAGTCCAAATAATGTGTTAACATGTGTTTCCAGTTTATGATACAGTGTGAATGTTTGTTTCTCTTTAGGAGCTGCATGTGATTTTCCCCTGGCTGGTAGAGAGTGTGTTTGGCAGTCTGGACGGCATCATCGCTGGCTGGAACCTGCGACTTCTGCATTCACGGAGCAACGAGTACAACATTGTTCTGGAGTTTCTAAAGCCCAGGTAGCTAACAGCTTCTTTTCTGTTTGATCACATCAGCCAAGTGCAATTTTAATCGTTGTGGGTTTAAAGAATCAAACATTGTTCTCTGTCTCATCTGATTTTTGTTTTTTTCAGTGGGCCGATGATGAAACTCGTGTATAAGCTTCAAGCAGAAGAGTACAAATATGAAATACCTGTCAATTATCTGCCGGTAAGAACAATCATCCCATCTGCAATGTATGTTTGATGCAGGCACACTGCCCTACTCTCGCCATATGCATTGGGCAAGTACATAAGGGAAAAAAAGCCTCTCTCATTTTCATTGCGTGTTGGAAGTTTTAGGTTTGTGCCAACTGTAACGAGCCTCTGTATCCAACCTCTCTGAGTACCTGTGCTTGTTTCCTAATTTTGTACTCAAAGCCAAACTGAACTGCTAAGCTAGATGCCTCCTGCAGAGTGTATTACTGAAAACAGCAGAGGACCCACTGTGACAATGCAGCATTAGTAACAGAATGACCGCTGGCTAATAACGATCAATAAGGCCGTATTATGCAATTCAGACGTAGTGCATAGCTGCCACGAAATGAATGACGGGGAAACACTGATATCAATGCAGAGGTGTACTATTGACCCTTGTACTTATAGTGGGCAGTTATGCTGATAATATGATATGCTGATAAAAGTCTGTTTATTGTTAAGTCTAGGGTTAAAGGTATAATATGATATAAATTGTACCGTGGAATATAATCTTTTGAGTGTGTCTTGACTCTTGTTTAGATAAATGTGTCATCATGTTTGATTTAGAGAAATAACAAGTGACTGGTACATAATGAAATGTCCTTTAATTTAGTATTGGAAGCTATTACAGTTGAAGAATTGTAACTGGTATCTGTTTTGACAAAGTGTCAACCATATCCACCTCATCTTATTACATTACTATCCTTGCAGGGTCCAGTGAAGGCTTGCATCCAGCAGGGAGTCCTCCCAGACTGTCCGCTGTTCCACAACAAGCTGCAGTTCCCCCTCTCTGGTCTGCTGACTCTGAACCTTGCTCTCAGTATCCTTCCCAACACAGACACTAATCTGTCTGGGTCCTCTTTATCCTATTATGGAGGGATTGTCCATGATGAGTTAAGCCTTTATTAGAAAACAAAACTATGTCCAACATCAGTTCTGATGTTGGACTCTGTGGGACCATTTTTGTGTCAAATTATTGATTTCTTAAGTGAGTAGCTGTGTAATAAGTGGGATAATGTGCAACTAGCGGGTCATTGTTATGAAATAAACCCCTTCAAGGCTTCGCATCGGGGTCCACATCCCCCTGTCTGGGTTTATTTCACAACAATGACCGGCTTGCTGTACATTATCCCTTATATAGTAATAAGTGTTCACTGAACAGTGTTTGGTATCTATTATTCTCAGTATACTGTATTTTGAACGCACACAGCTCTTAAACCTTTTTTCCAAATCTATGTCAACAAATTTCATTGGTCACTTAATGTGCAAATATTTTTTTCACTAATCATTTAATCAATGAAATGTTTAAAAAATTGTAAAAAAGATGCTAATGTCTTAAAATGCCTTGTTTTGTCCGACCAATAGATCAAACCCCAAAGATATTCACTTTCATATACGACAAAGAAAAGCAGCAAATCATCCAATTGGAGAAGCTGGATGATATTTTCTATATATATATTACATACATTTATATTATTCACAATTTTTGCTTGGAAAATAACTGAAACAATGAATCAATTATCAAAATAGTCGCCAAATTTTTTTCAACTAATCGATTTATTAACTAATCATTTCAGCTGTAATCTTTTGTCTAATTTGTCTTAAGATGTGACAGCTACAGATGTTTATTGTGTGACTTTCTAATGAGGACAACAGGAGGGTTCATACAAGGCGGGGGGGGGACAGACTTCACATCACTGTGCCGTTAGATCATTCCTTAACGCTCTGCAGATCCATTTGAATTCTTCATGTTCAATTTTGCCTCCTGTCTCATCACGCCAAAGGTGAGTTTGCCAAAATACTATCAGTGATATTCTTAGTTATGTGCATCTTGAAAAGTGTGAGCGCATTCATCATTGTCTGCTTCAGCTTGTCCCAAATGGTGGGCTGCTGAAGACAAAATTGTTGATTTATAAAGGTTTTCTTTTTAGTTGAATCATTATAGTAAATAAGAAATAACTTGATGTGTCTGGCTGTTGTCTTAATGAGCCCAAACAGATGCCGTATTATTTCTCACAGGGAGAACTGATCATGTATGTGATCTGTATGTTTTCAGAGCTACCCCCCAGGCCAACATGGAAGCTCCACTGACAGTGCCTACTTTGTGCTCGTGGACACTTACCTCAAATACTTCCTCCCCACTGAAGGAAGTGTACCGCCTTCCCCTTTCTCTGACTCCAGAGGCTCTGTCACTGCACCTTCACCGAGGTATTTATAGCAAGAAAAGTTTGATAAATCTGTTAGAGTCATATCTGTCTGAAGATTTTAGCAAGAAGATGTGAAAATTAGAGTGTTTTTTCTTTTTCATTTGATGCATTTAAATAAACCTTTAGATGAAGAAAATCTCAGTGGAGGTTGAATAATTCAATGTTTGACCCAGTATTACAACAAAATATCGTATAATGTTAAAGTGTTTTATACTTCCACTCTCTTGCTACTTTAAATTCAACAGATCTTCCAGTGTTTCCTTTGCTGGTTACGGCGTTCACAGCCCCAGTCTCCTGAAACACCACATATTCCATCAACCGTCAGTTAACGCAGACCCCGCAGCCCAGGAGATCTGGAGGTCCGAAACACTGTTACAGGTAAGATACAAATACATACACTTACAGTGCCATAAAATGATTCACAAGTCAATTTCAAAATGATTTATTTTCTAGAAATGTTTTCAATACATTGAATATGTTTTAATTAAGGCTGTTAACGGGTTTCTGGACAATATTTGTCATGGTTTTGTGTTGTTAATTGATTTCCAATAATAAATATATACATACATTTGCATAAAGCAAGCATATTTGCCTACTCCCATGAATGGGAGAAGAGTATTAAATACTTGACAAATCTCTGTTTAATAAACTATCGACTGGCGATTAAATATTTTAATCGATTGACAGCCCTAATACCGGGGTTTTGAATTCTCAAAGTGAAAGATTCTAAAATTGTTTTCATTGTCATAAAAATCAAAAAACAAAAAAACAAAACAATAGAAACCTCAAAATACAAAAAAAGAATATTGAATATGTTTTAACGATGCTGGTTCTAGTGTTTGAACTGTGTGAAATTAAGTGTGTGTCTGTGTGTGTGTGTGTGTGTGTTTATCCTAAGATGTGTGTGGAGATCTGGCTCCATCACTACTCCTTAGAGATGTACCAGAAGCTGCAGTCTCC
>CAKALG010046675.1:5000-13246 GCA_916700815.1 Helicolenus hilgendorfi
AGTACTTTAATGCTCAGAGTGATGAAGATACATGTATACTGCATGTAACTTGAATATGTTCAGTACGGTTGAATTTTTGCATTATTTTTTATGATTTACATTAAAATAAAGAATTGAAATACTGTACAGACACCTACTGCACTTGGGCTGAATTGTTTCACTCATCTCACAGGTTGTAATTAAATATTGAACAGCATTTTCATGGATGGCTGGAGAGAGAGTGTGAGGGAGGACTAACAGACTGATATGACAGAGAGCTTTTTGCCTCCTAAATTTGATGTATTTCCAGTTAAAATGTGATGTTTGGATGGGACATAATGCACAGAGAGATCAACTATAGGCTTAAACAAATAGGATGTCACTGTGGGAGAAAAAGACTAAAACAAAAAGAATAAAAACAGCCTTATTTAAGCCTAATAGTACACGACAAGATAACCCCTAAATACACATACAGTATGACATTTTGATATACAAATCCATGTGTATAATTAGATAAAGCTGTTTTTTTGCACTCTATTTTTATTTCCCCTTGTGTGTCTCTGACTAGATGTGCAGACAGTGGTGAGTACTTGAACAGCATTTGCAGAAGAGTGTGAAATTTGTGCGTCCTTTGACTTGTTAAATTTGTTGGCTTGGACACACTGAGACTGTTCAGATGTGATAATTGTTAACAGCATGGCAACACAAGTTTTAATTGCAATCTTGGTTCAGTATGAAATTCAAAACGTATCCAAATTAGTAAAAATATAGGCCTCAGCATGCATAATAAATCCAGAGTGAGAGAAAAAGAGAGCCCAGTAGCAATTTAACTGGTGGGAACAGATTCTCTCTGTTCAGATATATTAACCGTAGAGAGACTTCTACTGCAGGGGGGAGAGGAAGTAAAAACTTTTAGCTTACTTTAAGGAAATCATTGTTGTTGTTGTTCTTCAAAAGCTTTGCCTCTTTCCAGCTCTGATAATCTACTGAAAGTATTGATTTTATTACTGACAAAAGCAAATGAGCAACAGTCAACTGACTCATAAGATGCACCTGTCTGTACTTCACATTGTCTTGCGTATCACCTATATTTACTGTATTACTGTATTTATATCTACTGTTTTATATTTAACCAACAAAGAAATAGTAAGTAGAACATGAAAAGGAGCATGAAGTGTATCCTCAACAGTGTAGTGTCGCCTTTCACAAAGCAGCATTTGGAGAATCCAAGCAAAGATCTCTCAAAACATATCAAAGCCATCTCCCTATTTAGAAATTAAATTATTGTTATGAGGAGAGGAGAGGAGATGAGAGGAGAAGAGAGGAGAGTAGAGGAGAAGAGAGGAGAGGAGAGGAGAGAAGAGGAGAGGAGAGAAGAGGAGAAGAGAGGAGAAGAGAAGAGAAGAGAAGAGAGGAGTGGAGAAGAGAGGAAAGAAGAGGAGCATAGTAGAGGCGAGGAGAGGAGAGGAGAGGAGAGAAGAGGAGCGGAGTAGAGGAGAAGAAAGGACAGAAGAGGAGAGGAGAGGAGAGGAGAGGAGAGAAGAGAAGAGGAGAGGAGTGGAGTAGAGGAGAGGAGAGGAGTGGAGTAGAGGAGAGAAGAGGAGAGGAGAGGAGTGGAGTAGAGGAGAGGAGAAGAGAGGAAGGGAGAGGTGAAGAGAGGAGATGAGAGGAGAGGACTAGAGAGGAGAGGAGAGGAGCGGAGAGGAAAGGAGAGGAGTGGAGTAGAGGAGAGGAGAGGAGAGGGGAGGAGAGGAGACAGGGACAGACTGTGAATAGGAGACGTTTATGAATTCAGAGAACTTGCTACTGTGCCTTGTGAGGACAATTCAATAAACAATTCATAACTGTTTATCAAGCCCAATTAAGTCTCTAATTATCTTCAGCTATAATTATCACCCTAACTTGGCCACTGTAATGAAAAGAAACAATTCCATTTGTGGTAAAAAATAATTCAGCAAATCTGTTTGCCTCCCGCTCTGTCTCCCCTCTCTCCGTCTAGTTACTGCCTCTCTGTTTTCGTCTCTAAAGTGTTCCTGTGATTCTCTCCGTCAGACACACAAAGCATTCACACATGCACAAGTGGAGAGAGTCTGGCAGAGTGAGAGTCTGGCGGTGGCGTGTTGATTTCTGGCCATTCCTCTGTAGCTAATGACAGCTGACCTGAGGGCTAAGTTGCTTGTTACTGTAATGACCTGTAGATCTCAGCAGCAGACACACTCGTGCACACGCGCACACACACGCGAACGCAGACTGTCAGACAGGATAGCTGAGTGTTAATGAGCTGAGATTTGCAGCCCTAATGCATCTCCCTTGACTGCCTTTAATATGCCTCTATGGCCAGTTCCCACCCATTTATTCACTTGATGTGTGTGCATGCATCTGCCCGTATATTTGTCTATGTGAAACCAACTGATAGTGTGTGTGTGTGTGTATCTTTGTTTGCTCCAGATCATTAAAGCCAGTCAGAAGTATGGCCAAAACAAACACATACAGTATAGCATCCATAGCCAAAACCACAGATGTGTTGACCATGGATACGGTCAGAGGTTTCTGATAGCCAAAAGGACAGATGTGTTAGTACCAGTGAGCAACGTCATCTCACACACTGCCAGCAACCAACTCTGTGAAGGAGACAGTACACAGGCTAAAATAACTCACAATACAAGATTACCACCACATACACGGAAAAGTACAAAGTGTATTCCAGTGATCCGGTGTCAGGTGTGCTGTGACTCATAAACTGAATGCTATCTTAAGCACCGGCCTGTACACCATGAATCACCAGCGTCTGTCTGTTCCTTTTCTTTGTGTCTTGCTCAAAATGTTCCGTCTCCCTCTGACCTTTTTAAGTTGAGCAGCATGCAAGACAAACAAAGTGAATGAATAAATGATGAAGGGATTATATTTGCTAATTTGCCCTGTGCCCTTTGTTGTCTCGTCGAAATGAGGAGTGCTTCCCCCTGGACTTGATCCTTAACCTGAGAGTCTGCGTCCTTTGTAACGGATGTTTTGTTTGTATATGTAACAGTGTACTTAAAAAAATGTGTTGGGTCTGTAATCAGCAAATGGCATTTGATCAAGAGTTAAAGCGCCAACTTCCAGCTTTATAGGGGTACTCCAATGATTTAGCACTACCATAAAATTGGGGGACTTGCAGGAAACACACTTGGTCATAATTGGTAAAGTTGAAGCTGAGAAATTCCGATTTTTAGTCCCTGGATCCTACATTTCCCATGATGCAACTCAAAAGCATCTTCTGTTAGATCCTCCCTGCTTGTTAAATTCCCACGTCTTTTAAACTCTACTCTCCTAGTTCGCAACACAGGCTTTCTGTTATGACCTTTAAAGGTGCTAAATGAGGCTCGCAGCTAACGGTGCTAACAGCCCTAACAGTGTAAACAATGGCAACAGTGCTGACAGAGCTAACAGTGTTTACCTGAGAGGGAACCAGAGGGTGGGCGCTACGCGGGACAGCGTTATCAGCTGTAACCGCTGTATGAGAGCAGTGTAGAGCGGCGGTTGTGAGCTAGCCAGTGGGGCATGCTAACAAGCACAAACATGCACTAAAGACTCGTGCTATGTCAACAAAGCGCGGAGAAACTCGGATTACAACACACACAGAGGAAGAGTGACTTAGTTCTCTGCTCAGGTAGACATTACTCCTCTATATCAGTAAATAGTTGTTTGCTGCTATGCCTTTCTGTTATTTGCTATATCATTGCTCTAGATATAATATAGAGCACCTTTAAGTCTCAAGACCAATCAGGGATAACACTGATGACATCATCAGGGTCTCCTTACATTTTAAAATCTCTAGAGCCACAGAAGACATTATACAATTGTTGCAAGCTGAGTAGTACTCATTGCGACGAATACATTTCTTGTTCAAAACTTCAGGTGTAAAATCGGGGATGTGCCCCTTTAAGTTTAGGGTTACAGGAATTGCAGCTCTTTTTAAACAAAACCCCAATTTTAAGGGACCAAAATTAACTGTGCAATTACAATAAACATAAACTTTACTAGAGTCAGTATATTTAACAATTGGTTGTAAATCCCTTGCAGTCAGTAACTCCTCTCCTTGAAGCAGCTGCTTGCTGCATTGTCCTAAAATTGACTATTTATAAAATAGAAATCTTTTACATTGTTCACTCAATGTGAACGTTAACACACTCAGAAACACTTAACGGTGAACGTTAGCACTTTAACCTTGTAGTCAATCTAATACGCCAAAGCACATCCAGAAAAACAAGAATTATATTACTGCCTAAATACTTACAGGCTGCACACTAAGTGCTGCTTTCACGCTCTGTACTGTGTTACAGTTGTACTGTTAATCTTTAAACACAACTGTAGGCATCAATGCTGCTGATAGACATAAACTAGTCTATAAAAAGGAAGAGCGCCCTGACTCCATTAATAACGTGCGAAATATCACATCCGATATAAAAGAAGGAGAAGAATAATGAGAGAAGGGTGTTAAAAAGCCTGAAAATAACTGTACTGCTTTTGTCTGGAGCAACCGCAGGAAGCTCGTGGCATGAACAAATCACACCGGTCTCCTGTTTGAGTCATAAATCTGTGAATAGTCACACAAGGCCCAACCAAACGATCGCCCAGCCAGCGATCAAAATTTAATTCTCTGTCCATCACAATGCAAGGCCAAAGATCTGTCCACCCCTCCCTGCCTTCGTTCTCTCTATCTCCTCCTTATTCAACAGGGCTCCCTTGTTTGCGCAGAGTTATTCATGCGCTGTATCATTGATCAATCCTATTCGGTGCACATTTAAAATCTACCCACCTCTCAACATCCTCCCCCTCTTCTCTCAATCTCCCTGTGTTTGTGTCATCCTGAATGCAATGTGAGCTCAGCCTTTGGCTCGTGCAGGACAAGTTAAACTGATTCACCGGGGCAGAGCAAAGCTTTCAGACAAAAAAAAAAAAGCAGAGGACATCTTAAGACATTTTCTCCACTTGAACAAACATGACCCGTAGTTTCTTTCCAGACGTTTTGTGGATAAAATTTGTGTTGGGTGGGATCAAGGCAGAAGCACAAATGCATGAAAGCGTGCGTGCAAATTTCTAAAATACCCTTTCGTTCTACAAACTGTGGACTCCTCTGTGTCTTTTAATGTATTTTTATGATCCTACCACTCACTCACTGTGCTCTTCAGGGACTTGCATTTGCGTCTCTAAAAGGCAAAGGTTTCCTTTCTCTTTCTCTCAGTGCACATTACGGAGAGCATCATAAACCAATTACAGGGAGACAAAGGATGGCGAGGTGAACTTTACTCTTAGTCTCATACATATATCTACAATATGCACCTCTTGTTTTCCTCTTTGATAATGTCCCCACAGCTCCTCTCAGGGGTGAAAGTGACACAAGAAGAGCCTTGGATGGCTGGATTGGTGAGATCCGATCATCTTTTATTCACTCCATTTACTTCGGGTATTTTTCCATTGTAATACATTCATACTTTCTCTCAGTTCTTCTCTCGTAGCGGCTTTCCTCCTCCATGCATTAAAAGTTCTTGTCAGGTATGTGTCCTTCCATCTGTGTGCGTATCAGGCTTCTCTCCTCTCTTGCTAAATGTCACCTCCAGTATTAAATGCGTTCTTCTCCCAGCTGGCAGAAAAATGGAATTATATGGACCATACACTCTTGACATTTAAATTGCAGACACAATTGAAAGCCCTGCACGGATAAATGGCTATACAGTGTAGTTAAGTTGGTACACACACACACACACGCACACACACACATAATGTACCGGTCTGTCCGTCCAGACTTGGCGGCGGTGATTGACTGCCTCAAAGAGGATTGCGTCTCTATCAGTTAAAGTGATCAAGCTGGGACTGTAATCTGTCAGAGTGTGATGATGCAGATTAGAGTGAAAGACAAGTTAAGAAGATGAAGGTAATCAGTTTGGGAAGTGACAGATTTAAAGAACAGGATTAATGCGATCGCAGATTACACGCCGCACTCTTAACGCTTGGCTAAGTCTCGCCAACTCAGAAACTCGCAGATGAGGGGGAGCGAGGGCGGCTGAGGGAGAGCGATGGGCTGCTGCTGTCGGTGAATTGAGGAATGATTGCTGTCTTTCAGGCGTTTATGATTGCAGTTTCTTTTCAAGCTTTGAAGCACGGCTGAGCATGTGTGTGTGTGTGTGTGTGTGTGTGTGGATGTTCACTCTGTGTGGTTCATCGGTGCATTCGGGGGATAACACGAGTGTGGCCAATAAGAGTGAGTGATCTTTTCTCTGGCACATTAAAGTGCATGGCTGGCTAATGAATGATACTACAGACGACAAGGCTGGAGTGAAGTGTTCGGTACAACATGGTCACGCTGATACAGAGGGGATACACACACGCAAACTCACTGAACTGGCTCTGTGGTGCACGTCAGTCCGACTTTGTTAAAGCTGGTTTTGCTGTGCTCAAAGATTGTGTAGCAGTTAAGACCCTGTGCCGGCCGGGGATTGAAATCCCGCCAGGACTCTCTCTGCTTTCAACATCCTGCCCTGCCTCCTTCCATCTCTCTGCTCTCCACATCTCCTTCTTTCTCAGTGTCCTCGCTATCGTTCCCAACTTCTATCCAGCCCTCTGTATGGCTGCATTAGTATGTATGGCCGTGTAGCTCGGGGTTTAGAGGTTTATGTCTCCTAATAGACAGAGATTTGTCCTGTCACACCAACACCCACATACAGCTTAAAGACAGAGAGGAAAACGACTCCCTCCGCTCTGTGTGTGAGGAGGAGAGAGAAAGAACATTTATGTTGCCGTCTTATCTCCAGAGAGAAAGGTTCCATTTTCTGTACAGACAAATTATAAAGCATTCATTTGAGGCTTTCTCTTTTTTTCTTCTCCCACGCTTTCCATCTTCCTCTTTCCCCCCTTTCTCTCGCTGCCTCTCTCGACCCCTTTCTCTCCCTCTTTCACTCGCTGTGATTGGATTTAGACCAAAGAAGAAGAGTGAGGAGATGAAGAAGGGATGAGAGCTTATTAAGCATGTGAGAGGTGAGATGACAGAAGGGCTGTACGGGAAGAGATTGAGGAAGAGGTGTGTGTGACCATGTGTGCAAGTGTGTGCACATTTCTGTATCTATCTTCGCAGAAGGTACGGTGAGAAGAGGGAGGAAGTGAGGCGTTTAGCTGTGGAGCACTTTAATCAAGGGGCGAGCAATCCTGCATGACCCACTCTGTCATCCATTATTGATGCCTGCCTCAGCTAGGGCTGATGAATCATTAAGCCACTCATCAGGCCTGGGAATTCTGCCTCCTCCTCGGCCGATGACACTCATTTACATAAATCCCACGCTGCTATTTTTCACATGCTCACACATAAACACAAACACACACCCACGTGCAGCCACACGCACAAAGTTCATGGATTTTGGCTGGCTTTGTGGAGTGCATGGCTCACAAAGCTTTTCCAAAAAAACACACATCTCTGTCGTACCTGGCAAGTTGACTCAAGCTGCGAATGCAGAATTTAGAAACGAGGCTTATGCTGTTCACGACAACACCTGCACACTCAGCGATGAAAGACAATATGTTCCACATCCTCCGGACCTCACATTCTACTTGTTTCTGACGAAGCGTCCGACATGTTTAGCATATGTAATCCAAACAATCACACACACGAACGCATATAGCTAACTTTAGATGTGGAGAGTGAAACGGGAGGAATGGCAGAGGGAGAAACAAAAAGAGGCAGAGAGAAGGAGATCTTACAGAGTTTGTGTTTACTTCTTGCCTCTGGGTTTTATAGCAGAGGAAAAGTGGAGAATCTTAGGGAAATTGATGAATACCCATGGCACGCATGCACTCACACAATCCACCCACATGTTTCCTCTCATCTTTGTGGGGTTTCCTCTCCTCTCCTCTCTTTTACTCTCCTCTCCTCTCCTCTCCTCTCCTGTCCTCTCTTCTCCTCTTCTATTTCTCTCTTTCTCCTCTGCTCCCCTCTCCTCCTCTCTCCTCTCCTCTCTTTTTCCTCTATTTCTCCTCTTCTCTCCTCTCCTCTCCTCCTCTCTCCTCTCCTCCTCTGCTGCTGTTTCCATGTCTTCCCATTCAGTGTTGTGACTAATCCCGTACCACAGGGTAAGAATATACCTCACAGCAAGGGTAAGAAGGCCCCGTAGCAGACTCATGCAAAAACACGCAAACACATATCACGCCAAACATACATACACAAACAGACAGAGGAAGCAGGCACCCTGCCTGTATCAAGGAGGTAGCCAAGGCCTGGTGGCTGGTAGCCGGAGGCT
>CAKALG010046678.1:0-12122 GCA_916700815.1 Helicolenus hilgendorfi
CTCGTCAAGAGGCTCCCGCCTTCCTGCTCTTCTTGGACTGCGTCTGGCAGATTCTTCGCCAGTTTCCGTGCTCCTTTGAATTCAGCGAGAGCTTCCTGGTGCTGATCTTCGAACATGCCTATGCTTCTCAGTTTGGCACCTTCCTGGGCAACAGCACAGCTGAGAGGTGAGTCTGAAGTCTGTTGAGGTTGGTCTACCAGCTTATGTCAGACATATGCTTATTGGTTTTTAGTCTGTAATAGGGCTGGGCAATATGGCTTCTAAATAATATTTAGATATTTTCATATTTTCTCTAAAATAACATAACTGTTTAGTTCAACCCTTCGATATGTAAGATCATACCAGCGTGATTATTCTAGCAAACTAATCTGAACACTCTGAGGTAGTGTACTGTCATAGTGAAGTTGGATTGGTCTCTGGAAACGTATTCTTATTAAGTTTGACTAATTATTCACACAACTTAAATTACATTTTTCTCCAATATACAGTTTGCAGGTGGTATTTTTTTTTTTTTAATTATCATTCATTTTATTTAGTATTTAATAGGGCTGTCAATAGATTAAAGTATTTAATCGCAAATTAATCAAATTTTTTTCTCTTCAGAATGTACCTTAAAGGGAGATTTGTCAAGTATTTAATACTCTTATCAACATGGGAGTGGACAAATATGCTGCTTTAAGCAAATGTATGTATATATTTATTATTAGAAATCAATTAACGACACAAAACAATGACAAATATTGTCCAGAAACCCTCACGGGTACTGCATTATAATGAAAAATATGCTAAAATCTAATAATGAATGAGGTGACTTCCCAAAGTCAATTCTTAAAATGTCTATTGAGGGAAAGGAGAATCCAGATTTTCCTTGTTCATCCAGTGATGTGTCATTATACAGGTTACAACCACTGTTCTTATTGGTTAACCTAACACCCTCTCGCCCTTTTCTCATAGAGTCAGACTGTCTCTGCCTGAGAAGACTGTGTCCCTTTGGTCGTGGGTGAACCGGCCTCAAGAACTGGAGCGTCTGACCAACCCGCTCTACGAGGCCAACAGTCTCGTGATCTGGCCCTCCGTGGCCCCTCAGAGTCTGCTGCTGTGGGAAGGTAAGGAACAAACACAAAACAAATGCAGTGACTGAGATTACATAGAGTAGGTGACCTGAAGCTTCTGTCTATTAAAGAGAAGGTCCTCTACAGTCCTTTACATTTGTAGAACCCTGCGATAAACAACTACATGGAAATATACCTCGAGATCTCAGTCCACACTAGTCCGTAGAGACTGGGGGTTTTGTTATAGGGAAATTAAACACTTTTAGCAGCACATTGAAAAACGGACTAAACAAAAACAAACTCAACTTGTATTTAGAATACTGATCACAATTATCCCATAATATCTCATATATTTAGTAGATGAGCAGACGTAGAGGTGAAAACATCCACAAAGGTTCAAGGCAGGTCACACCTTTGCATGGAAAATCTTCATCCTGCAGATGAATGTATCATCAGTATGTGCTCTCCAAATACTGGTCCACACTGCAAGGCTACACCTCTAGCAATCCTAATATTGACACATGTTAATTTGGGGGTTGGATACTGTTGGTTTAAGCTTGGGCTGAAGACAGGCTACATCTGACTTAGTTAACAGCTAAAACCCATGAATAACGCATAAAACAGTTGTTAGCAATGTGTGGGATAACGTCTGTGATAGCCTGCAGGAACACTGTTCATAGTCTCATCCCTTGTTATTTTTACTCAGACAGAAATTCTGTAATCCCACCACAAGGGGGCGCCATTGATTTCACAATTTGCACCGCTGATAAGCCACTAGTAAATTCTGCAACATACATGTTTTGGTCCCCCATTGACTTTTTTTTGTCCCTATGTTCAAAGATACATACGTTAATGCAGGCGTGCATACATTTTATATTAAAGGGAAGTTTGTCACAGCAACAGCAAACCATGCGAGGCACAATTATCAACATGACAGGCCATCATTTTGTCCTTTTGACATGACATTGTAACCACAGGAAACGCCTCTCTCTGTGAAAATAAACATTCAGTAAATAACAAACAGTTTATCTACAATTTAAATGACATTGTATAGTAAAAAGCGATAGTAAAATAATGAGCATATGAATTATAAGATTTGGTATTTAGTCTGAAATACGGTGTAAACAAACCTTTTAGCTCTTTCTGACCTCTCTCAGCAGTGAACGCCTTATGTTACATGAAGCGGTCAAACTCAGCATGTGGCCGTGTAACTCATGTAAAAGCTCATATAAAATGACTATATATATAATAGTCATTATATAACATATAATATGACTTTTTCCCCCTCATTTTGCCTCCAGCGCCTTCACATTTTCAATATTGTTCAGATTGCTTCGAAGGGCATCTCGACGATGTGTTTTGCTTGCTTGTTTGTCTTATTATAGGTTGCCCAGACGACGTCTTCACTGACACCTGAGCCTAGTGACGGTGACGGTTTACTACCGGATATCAGTTGTCAGTCATATAAACGCTAATCTTAGTCCTGTGGCACACTTTTCTACTTGTCCGTAGCAACGATCTCATACAGTCCATTTATGAATTTAAGGCTTATATTGCACCGCAAACTATCAATTAGAATGACTTGATAACTGAAGTCAGATTGTTACAGATAATACATAAATCTGTACTTCATCACTTCATTTAAACAGATTAAGAAGCTTTTTTTTTTATTATTTAAGATGTAAATTTGATGTCTGAAATATTTTAAAACACTTCTGCCATGTTGTTAATTTGAAATTATTTATGTTACATTTTAAAGCACCAAATGGTGGGAAACAAAATCAGCAAGCAGTGATACAGTTATTTTTCCTTGATGCTTTAAGAAAATCTGCGTGGGTGAAATGAATGCATACTGCTCTTTTCTCTCTCAGTGCCCTCGAGTATGAAACTTAACCTCCGTGTAACAGTGTGAGACTGAGATTGTATTAAGCTGCTGTCTTTTTCTTGTGCTTTATGGTCCTGGATTATATTTCATGAATCCTGGGATATGAAATGACTTCATTACATGCATCAATTAATTCAGAATAGGGATGCACCGATCTGCTGATACCTGGTCTTTGGGTATCGGCTGACACCAGGTACTGATCCGATACCAGTGTTTAATTAACAAGCTGTATGCCTCGCTGTATGGGAGTGACTGGGATCATTCTTTTATGTGTAAGGCAACATCAGGCCTGACTTAAACATCGCTTTCCTAACTTTGTAAAACAAAATGTGACCAATAAATCCATAAATATACATTTATTTATTTGTTCTATATTATTAAAATAATAAATGGTACATTGGCAACTTGGTAAAAAATCTTCAAATTTAACAGGAAATACAATTCAAGTGTAAAACCTTTTTAATGCAGCAACAAATTGGTCAAAACTTAAACAGGAATTAAAATTCCAGTATATAATGTAAATAGTATATAAACAAACAATTGAATTGAATAGATCGGACCTCACCGATACCTGATCCAGCTATTTGAGTCAGTATCGGCCCGTTATCCGATCCGGTATCGGTGCATCCCTAATCCAGAATTAGTAAGTATCATTGCTTTCTAACTGATTATGTTTTAAGCAGCTTGGTGTTGAATGTGGTTGGGGTTTTCCCAGCACAATGGAGATAGAAAATGTGACAAAACATGCATTTTTTTCTTTCTTTAAAATAGTTTATTAAATGCGAAGGATTTAGTTGATTTCAATAATTGTTGGTTCAATGACGTTAACTCCAAAAATGTCCCGGCGGAGTCTGTGCTTAAAGTTGCTGAATCTCTAAAAAAAGCTCAAAGCAAGCGCCATTCATAAAGAAAAAGTAGGGGGAGGGTTCTAGACCGATGAGGGGTCAGTAGGTTCAGGCGAACGCATTTGAGAGGCCCCCTTTCTGTTCAAAGCCTCAGCCCCTCCCTCATTCTATATGAGCTAAGAGAACAACTGAAGCACGTGAAAATGCAACAGACATCCTGCTTACGCAACCCTTTCACAGAGAATGGCGCTGACTCCTCCTGGGCCAACTTAAAAGACCCCATGGAAGTCCATATCTGGAGCTCTTTGTGTTGACACTAACATGGACTGATTTTGTGCAGGATATCTTTATAGAATGACTTACTATTTCTGAGGGGCACGCTTGCTGTGCTCCATCTAAGTTGTTGTGTCGTTTGTTTTAGATTTGGAATGAAGTTTTGATGAGATTTTACCAAAAATGTAGAGCAGTGTTGTCCATGTTGAGCTGGATTCATGGGAATCTTAAGCTGCAATTGCCTAGTATTTACTGTGTAATCCAGAGACAAAGATGCTTAAATCTTGACGGTAATGTTTGTGTTATAATCTCACACATTATCTCTCAGTCCCCTGCCTTCATTTTGTGATATGTGTATTTTGTTCCTACTAACCTGGAATCGAAAACTAAAGAATCACTGCAATCCACCATTTCAAATTCAGAGGCACACAAGTCTTTATGGTTTTATTAATTCCAACATTTCAAGTGCAATAAAACATCATACACCCAAATATAAATAATAGGACTGTCAATCAATTAAAATATTTAATCGCAATTAATCGCATGATTGTCCATAGTTAATTGTGATTAATCGTAAATTAATATCACATTTTTTTATCTGTTCAAAATGTACCTTAAAGAGAGAATTGTCAAGTATTTAATACTCTTATCAACATGAGAGTGGACAAATATGCTTGCTGTATATATTTATTACTGTAAATCAGTTAAAAACACAAAACAATGACAGATATTGTCCAGAAACCCTCACAGGTACTGCGTTTAGCATAAACAAATATGCTCAAATCATAACATGGCAAACTGCAGCCCAACAGGCAACAACAGCTGTCAGTGTGTCAGTGTGCTGACTTGACTATGACTTGCCCCAAACTGCATGTGATTATCATAAAGTGGGCATGTCTGTAAAGGGGAGACTCGTGGGTAGCCATAGAACCCATTTTCATTCACATATCTTGAGGTCAGAGGTCAAGGGACCCGTTTCAAAATGGCCATGACAGTTTTTCCTTTTGCAATTTGCATGTTTGGAGTGTTATTTAACCTACAAGCTAGTATGACATGGTTTTCTATATTCATAAGATACCAGTGTCTTCACTTTAGCTTTAAAACTGAACCCGCTACAACCTCCGAAAGATCAATTGCATTAATGCGTTAAAGAAATTAGTGGCGTTGAAACGAATGTTGCGTTTGTGCGTTATTATCGCGTTAACTTTGACAGCCCTAATAAACAAATATCTTGACAAAATGATTGAGATGTCACTAATGAGTGAGATTAATGATATGGATGCCCAGTAAGTCCCTGTTAAGTACAGGTGTTTTACTGTCTTGTCACATAGTTTTGATTCGAAAAGCTCAGGTCATAAGCTCACCCACTCTCATTATTACAGACGAGTCACCTCCCTACTGTGCTGTAAATTCCAGTCACGTCCGTGTAGTCACACTTGTGTTTCCAGTATATCAGTCTGACAAGTTCCTCTGTGAAAGTCCCCCTCCCACCATCATATAGAAAGTGTTGCGGAGGAAGGTTTTTTCACAATCAGTGCTCTGCTTTTCATTGACATTCAGCCACAAGAACCTTCATATGTGTTTATCACTCTCACTGCCGACATGCTAAACTGTGATGGTGCTAAAATCAGCATGTTAGTGGTGTGATTGTGGTCATTGTTAGCAGAGCTGCTAGCAGGGCAGACAAGGAAAAAGAGAAACCACTTCCTTGTAATAGGTTCTTCATAGATTACTCACTGTGCTCTACCCTTTCCTCTATTACAGGAGTGTTCCTTCGTTGGAACCGCTCCTCCAAGTGTTTGGACGAGGCCTACGAGGAAATGGTGCATATAATTGAATACAACAAGGAGCTTCAGAATAAAGTAAACAGCTTGCGCAGGCAGCTGGCCCAGCTGGAAACTGAAGATCCTCTGCTGCAGACGCCATAGAGACAGAAAGAGAGAGAGAGAGAGAGGGAGCTGCGAGGTGGAAGAAAGAGGTAGAAAATGTGAACATATAACTAATTACAAAAACAGATCAATGTCGGTTATTATCACATGTTCGAGGATATATTATTCAAACAATTATAATTTAGGATTTTGTACATGACTGATGAGGAAACATTTTGGTTTCCCACAAAGATGAAAAATGAAATGGAACGGCCGTAAATATCCAGATTAATTTCAAAATCAGCCTCTCTCCAATTTTCCATTCATGCCCTCATCTTTCACACAGCTTACACGACTGAATGGACTGACGCGTTACATTCATAAAAACATCATTTTTTTTAGCTCATTTTTACCACGTTGTGTCATTGAAACTGAGGGAACGATACAAGGAAAACGAAACACAGCCAGTTATTTCTCCGAGTGCTGCTCATCATCTCATCTAATACAGAGCTGAAAACAAATTAATCAAGTCAATCGTCCAAAAAAGAATTGGCAGCTATTTAGATAATAAATTCATAATTTCAGTCATTTTTTCAAGCACATATGCCAAACGTTTGCTGATTCCAGTTTCTAAAATATGAGTATTTGCTGCTTTTCTATGTCATAAATCACTGTAAATTTATTATCTTTGTGTTTTGGGACTGTTGGTCGAACAAAACGACCAATTTGAAAATATCACTTTGGGCTCTGGGACGTTTGGATGGGCATTTTTGGACACTGAAAGTAAATAGTGTTAGCATTACATTTACAAAAAAACAGACTAAACGAAAGCAAACTCACTTGTCTTCGTACTGAAAATTGAGAATACTGATCATAATATCACAGATATTTGATAGATGAGCAGACTTAGAAATGAAAACACTCAAAGGTTAAAGGCAGGTCACACCTTTGCATTGAAAATCTTCATCCTACACAGGAATATGTCATTGTATGTTCTCCAAATACTTGTCCACACTGCACTGTGTGTACTGTTCAGTCCTTTAAATTAGGCGTTGGCTTGTCAGCTGATTTCACAGCTGCTACATGTCTCATCAAACCCCCACGTCTCACACCTGCTGATTCATTCACACGTGAACATTCAGTGAGTGAGTCCGTTTTCCTCCCCCATGTGTTTTAATAGATGTACTGTATATTAGGGCATTGATCTCCTTCAGGAGGGTATGTATATACTACAGGGTACACGTTTTCACCAAACATCCTGCTGAATGTACACGCCACTGAAGCACTGCAGAGTAACTATGGCAACATATAGGTTGCCATAAGGCAGCATGTGACTTTGCTGCACGATGAGATGATATAATAAGCGTAGGTAGGGAGGGTCAGCACCTACTGTGCTGTATAATGAGAGGGGAAGGTTGTTTTAATAAGGATCTGACCAAAATATCTTTATCTGATCGTTACTTGACATTCCAGTAAGGAGCACGGCGAGGAAAGACTTATTTAATACAAACTTATGTACCGTTCGCTTGCCTGGTTATGTTTTTTTCAAATATCATTACGCATAATAGTAAAAGTAGTCAAATATGTTTGAGCGTACGAAGGTCTTGTAATGTTGGCCATGTTGGTCGTATGCTTATTAAGACTTTACAGAGCTGACGGAGGTTTGGAAATTAATGTGTTATATTGCTTCAAAGAGCAATATTTATTTTGGTTATTAAAGTTCTATAATTGTTACATTCAAGTACGTTATTAAACAAAATGCACATCTGCTGTTTTGTAGATAAAGGTCCAAAACGAATGCACTTTGTGTGAAAGGCATATACATATACAATATCAGAAACCTATAATTGTAATTAGCATCATTTTTGTTGCCAGTACTCATCAGCTGTCGCCATATTGGACAATAAATGTCTTAATATTAAATGAGAAAACATGCCAATATATCAGCAAACTCAAGCTATTGGACTTAGGTCTGTGCAGATGGCACAAACAGTGTGTCACAGGGTCATACATCACCTCGGTGTCAGTTTTCGCATCCAAAGTGATCCTTTTCTCACCAACGCAGACTCATTCTAGCATGACCAGGAACACCACATAAAACATTGTTGTTTCTTCTAGACGTTTTAATCGCACTCAGTAAAGCTAAAGCAGCGAAACAGGTTTAATACAATGACCTGAATTCTGTTGGCATGGTGACATTAAAGCTCAAATTACAATGCTGTCCGTGGGGGATGTTAGCTCCATTAGCATAATACTATTACAAAAAGCTATATGCTGCACTTTAAATACAAAAAAAAATGTCAGTTGTGGGTTTAAATGAAATCCTTAGTGGTCATCATTGGCCAGTTTTGTTTGTTTTGCCAGTAAAACATTGCATTTTCTCTGCCTGTGTCCATGTCATCTTCATACATTTAATCTAAGAATGATGTAATAATCACACTAAACTAATTCCAGCCACTACATGAAACTGCTTTATAAAGGGAAAGTTGTTTATAGCCGTGCCATGTACATGTTTTCCAGTTGCCAAAAAAAAAAGACACCTTACCTACCGTTGCTTTGTGTGTGCATGAAAGGAACAATGCATTCAATCGAGGTAATGGTGTGATTTACAAATTGTGCAAATTTCCTGTGCTTGCGTTATTCATGTTATCCTTAAATGACCGTTGCTTTGTCAGAGTCAACAAAACTCTACTGTGTTTGTGCAATGCCTTACAGCAAAATCAGAATTCAAAATAAAGTGCTTTTATCACTGTTGATCTGTAAAATGATATTATTGTTCAAAAGATGAAATGTTTTTATTTAAGTTTTCAAGCCATTAAAAATTATAGCACAGAAGATGTTTGATTTTGTAATTATTTAATGATTGTTTTTTTCCTCTTTTTCTTCAATTCCCAGTTTTGATTTTTTTTTCAGTCTTACGGCCTTTACTCACCGGGGGCATGACGAATAAACAACACGAAAATTGCAAAATACTCACCTGTGAATATTATATGTCTAGGGCTTTTATTGTGAAAGGTAAGAACGGAATGAGTGGATCTGGTCTGAGCTGCTGTTGTCAAGGTTGAAAGGAGTAGTACATTTTGCTGTCCTAGTTCGGACTACGGAGCCTTTGGTTTGTTTCAGAAATATAGACACTCAACCCGTTCCGCACAACGTGATTGGTTGATGCCTTTTATTCGCTCTACGAAAGCTCAGAAAAATCAACCTTGTTCCGAAAAGTAGCTTGCATTTTCGCCGCGTAATATCAGCGTTCTGTGTGAAAATATTCATGACAAAAACAACACATCAACTCGCTTATTAATCACACAAAAGAGAAAAAAACGCCCCCGGTGTATTAGGCCCTTTAACATTTTATCGTACTAAATTTAGTTGTTTTTATTCAGTCTCACCACTCTAATCAACCCAGTTTCTAGTCACAGGATAAGCTGTTCTTATGAAAAAGCTCTAAAAACCCCATGCTAACTGCTCAGCGACAAACGGCAGACAAAGTTAGCAACTTAGCCGGTGAAATATAGTGGAGCATTTCGCAGCTAATGAGCTAAGATATGCTAAAACGCTAATCAGAACAACTCTATAAGGTGATGTCAATGTTGTTCCGCTGCCCTCAAGTGGCCAAAAAAAATCAAGTATTCCTGCTTTAAAAAATATCAGTATTTATTGTTATTTGTCAAAACAACAAATACTTCATCCGTTTTACATAAAATATCTGTTTAATGTCTCATTTCATCGTCAAGGCCCTGGTCACGTCTGTCACTGCTCAGTGACGGAGGAGCATTTTTCCACTGTAATGGCAGGGTGACATAGAATTCAATTTTCCCATACCGTCCCCTTATTGCTTGTCCCAGAATTAGTAAACAGCACCTCAGTCACCCCACTAAATATCTTCCAATCGCCATGACGAAAGGGTCATCTGACGAGGTGACTGGGGAATAAATAGCCAGGGATCAGATGCTTCTTGGAGGCATGTGATGGCAGCCAGTGTTTACAGTGCAGCCATCACTCTTTCTCTCCATGTTAATGTGGCCTTGGGTGTGTCACTATGATTTCAGGGCTGAAAGCCTCTTGGAACAATGGAGGTGAATTAGGTGTCAACTGGAAATTATGTGTCTTTGCTGCCCAGATGTTCTCAGCTGAGGTTAGACTTTGCTTCACTGTCATTACACCAATACTAAAAAAGAAACCGTGTCATCTTACAGTCATCGGGTGTCATTTCCTCTCATGCTCCCTGGTAATGAGGAGTGGAAATTTTATATTTCAAAATATGTCTGCAAATGGATGCAAAACAAGATTTTCCTTGAAGATGACCTGGTTTTGTTTTTAGCAAAAGTGTGTCAGTTTACAGATTAACTTGTTTTTGCTACCAGGTGATGACGGACATGGGGGTGTGTACCCGTCCACCACTCACACGCCAGCACAGATCTAAAAGCCCACCCATTGCTCGCTCCAATCGGAGACATTGTCAACCTCTTTGGTCCTCCTCTATCTACTGCAAACAAACCTCAAAGTCAAACAGAATTTGCCTTTCCCTTGATAAACATGGATTATTTTACATTCAAATCAAAGAGGCACTCCCCTTTCCCTGTCAGGTCATGAAACCCTGCAGTGAAGCCACAGTGATTTGGTGTGAAGTGCCTTTACAAACAACATAATTTGCTAATCATTACCAGGATGCATCAAGTTTATCCTTTGTTTTGCTTCATGTGTCCAGCTACGTTTATAGACACGTGAGGTCATTTGCTCCTACTTGTTGTTACTGTCCTGCTCTCAGTGGTGGAAGAAGTGCTCAGATCCTTTACTGAAGTAAAAGTAGCAATACCACACTTCACTGCCAACATTCAGAACTAAAGAAACCTCAAAATTTACTCAAAGTATCAAAAATAAAAGTACTTGTTCTTCAGAAAAATGGTCCCTGTCAGTTTTTGCATTACATTTTGCTGCTGTAGATGTTAACGGTTGTGCTAATTGTAACTACTTTATACTGCTGGGTGGTTTAATCTACAGCAATGCATCATATTCTATAAGATCATAATATTTCTGTTTGCGTCGCTGTCCTGTGAGAACCACGCATTTCTCACGGCTCAACAAAAACAGACATGTTTTCAGCTTTGTGACGATGCATTTTTACAGCTAATCCAAGAGGGTTACTATTAAGTAGTATGAGGATTTTCTCAACCTATAAAGGAACACTTAATCCTTCAGTTTAGAGATACATGGTTCATACTGGGCGGGAAGGATAAGAAAAATTGTAATCCAAAAGGTAAATAAAGCTGTCAGACAGTTCAAATACCTTGAATTTTACTTGAATACTTAGTAACATTCCGCCACTCCCTGCTCTCGAGGCGCTTCTGCTGCATTTTGTTGAGATTTTGCCACTCCCTAATAATTTTAGAATCACTGCAGTTCTATAAGGGATACCATACAACTAGCTATAGCCTGCTAATATAGTGGTTATATTACTGGAGATAAGAAGTAAAATAATTACTTTTAAGTCTGTTTAAACCCCATTGATCCATCAATGCATCAGTCATTACAAACTCGGACTGTGCGGCCAAATGTTCAAACCTACAGAGCTTTAAAAAAGTACTCTTATTAGTATCTGGGGGCTTGTAGCACCTCATATACCGTGCAACTATATCTGGATGCTTCATATTCCTGTGGCTTCATCTAAGATCTCTACAAACGCAACCTGAAAACTACTTCTACTCGCATTTTAAATAAATATTGACATCAAAATATAGCATGTACTGTATAGAGTATAATATTTGTCAATTAAAGAGGACCTGTTATGCTCATTTTCAGGTGCATACTTGTATTTTGGGTTTCTACTAGAACATGTTTACATGCTTTAATGTTCAAAAAACGCTTTATTTTTGTCATACCGCCTGTGCTGCAGACTTTGTAACTTTGCAGACCTTTCACATGCACAACATATATATATATATAACACACTAAAGGAAAGAGGAAAAACACAAAAGCATAATAGGTCTCCTTTAATGTGTTAGTCAATCCACAGAAAATCACTTGACATCAATTTGAATAATCAATTAGTTGTTAAAGTATTTTTTTTCATTCAGTTTATCAAATGTGAATATTTGCTGGTTTTCTTAGCCTTCTATGATAGTAAACTCAATATATTTTAGGGTTTCAGACTGTTGGTGTGGCAAAACAAGCTGTTTAAATGGGTAAATTTGGGCTCTGG
>CAKALG010046680.1:664-17732 GCA_916700815.1 Helicolenus hilgendorfi
GTACCACCCACCTTGCGTTTCCCGCCAGATAAACATTCTAAGCTCTCTCAGCACTGCTGCCGTTGTTTTCACTTTTAGCTTTGTTAGCACCGTTAACTGCAAGCCACCGGCTCAGCTGTGGGGAGGCAATAGAAATGCTCCCAATCTCGCATTTAGCAGCTTTAAGTTGGGATCTTCAAATACATGTTTACATCTTCTTTTGTCCAACAGTCCAAAAAACAGATACGTTTAATTTACAACATAAAATAGCAACAAATCCTCACATTTTGAGAACACAAAACTGAATGTGGAGCTGAATGTTTGTTAGCATTTTTTATCGAAAAAAGGGACTTCAATGATAAATCGATTAATAGTGCATCCAATTGAATTGGACTAATGAACCAGTCACTGGTTCTCTCTAGAAACTATCCACAGAAATGTGTGCATTTCTCAGAATGCTAATCTTGTGAAATGTGAATTTCTTAAATGTATGATTTGCAAGGCTGACTATAATGATACTAAATGAACGTGCAAGAGTCTGTTCTCAGTATCCTGTGTGGTTTTTTTTTATCTTTCCCACAGATGTTCTTTGAGGATCATATCGACGATGCAAAGTACTGTGGTCACTTGTACGGCCTCGGCTCCGGCTCCGCCTACGTCCAGAACGGAACAGGGAACGCTTACGAAGAGGAGGCCAACAAGCAGCAGTCGTGACATCACTCTGAAACTCTCCCATCCTGCGGTTCTCATGCACAATCAAGTGCGGCGCTGAAGCCAAGCTTCATCAACCGGATGACGATAATGGAAGAACACGAAACATACACACACACACATCATTTAGCAAGCTGCTTCTCATAGGCTCTGCTCACCTTAGACAACTGAATATGATGGTCAAAAAAAAAGAAATCACAGCTGTCCTCACACATGCCCCCGCTGGCTGCGTGTGTGTGTGAGTTTAGTCTTGTATTCCTCCGAAGCAGCGTACACGTTCTGGTTGGATCAGTTGAATTTAACATGCTTGAAAAAGATGGGATTTTAGTTTTCCTAAAATGTTCTGTAGAAATGTTTTGCACTTTAAAGCTCTAACCTGATTTTATATGGAAAGCTGACAAATGTTTCTGGTGTCTTTGTTGCCTTCTCTACGTTCCCATTTTACGTTGTGAACATATAAATCTTTACGATCACGGCAACCGCTCTCACCACGCTCAGCCTTAATATTAGCTGCATTCTTCTCTTTTAAACTTTAAGTTATTGTGCTGGTTATCTGACGGTGAGCAGACGATCCATTCAACACTTAAAGCTGCAGTCGGTAACTTTTAGCAAATATTAAAAACAGTTATTTTTATAAACCGGTTACTGTATCCTGACAGTAGTGCATGAGACAGGTAATCAGAGCCGAGCAGTCTCTAAAGCAGCTGTCAATCACTTCACGCAAAACTCGTGAACTCCGATCAAATGATCAAACTAGGCAGCGCTGATCAAATATGAATCAAGATTGTGTTACTGTAATGCCTATTTCACACCTCAAACCGGCCTATTTCTAGGTTATGACTAGAAAGGATCCGTCTCGTGTAAATCTTTTGCAAGAATTTGTGTGTGTTTGCAAGAGTTAGTGTTCATTGTATTTATGTTCTGCAGGCATCCTGTATCTCAACACTTGTAGGAAGGTTGCATTTGCAGTTGTGTGACATTTTTACATGCTAATTTGAAAGCAGTGTGTAATTTTTTTTTTAGATTAAGGTTCTAGTAATGTAATGGAGTCATTCATCAAGGATAAGGTTCATTTTGTGTTGCATGGTGCAATCTTGCAAATGCCATTGGGAGCACTAGGAGGACACAGACCATGACTTTGCTCACAGATTACCTGTCTCATGCACTGCTGTCACGAAATAGTGACCGTTTTATAAAAACAACTTTTTTAATATTTGCCCAAAGTTACCGACTGCAGCTTTAAGACGCCACGCGTCAGTGTGCTCGCCCTCCATCATTGGATCTCTTGTATGATGAAGAGAACGGGAGCTCTCAGCCAGTGTGTTTACGTGCACATGAATATTTCATTGGACGTTTTTGTTTGTTTGTTCATATGTTTATAATGACCTGAATAAGCTCTAATCCCACTGTGAGAAGCCTTTAACTAACAAGCTGGTGTATTCTGCTTATATAGTAGATGGGATACTAAAACAAGTGAACACATTTTCCTCTGTACTGTTATTTGCTGTTTTCCTGTTTGCGTTCATGATAATGTTCAGAATAGTCACGGATATATACAGTATGTACTGGATGCATACGAATGGTTTTCATTGGAGGAATATGGGTTATTTGTGCATGTAAACACCCTCTTTGACACAAGCACATGTGAACACAGATGCAGCACGTCTCCACGTGGTGTTGCAACGATTTCAACCAAATTCACTAGACCTTAAAAAGTATAAAAACACTAGTCTGCAGTAAGACATGCTGAGTTTACCCTGAAATACTCTTTTGAGAGTAACATTTTGAATTGAAATTAAGGTTTTGTAGAGTTTTAGTGTTATAATAAAAGGAAGACAAAACTTTTACTCAATAGAAAAAAAACAACATTGCCTCTTAACATGCATCTTTTTGTTTCAGTGGAGTTCATTTCACTTGTAGTTTTGGCCTTTTCAATGTTTTTTTTGTATTGCTTTCCAGTTCATTCATGCTGCGTAGAAGAGCCGCCGCATGTACTAAAACGTTTGAATAAATGCTGTGTTGTTATAGCAGTATCCTGAACTTCCATAGGTGTGTGTTGAAGTGTAGGTTCAAGACTTATTATTAACCTCCCCGAGCGTCAAAGACTGATGACACTTTTCTTTCTTTCTGCTGCTCATCTTTCACACTGTAACGGAGTAAAAGAAGAATATGCAATATACAAGAGGATTGTTTTTAGATTATTTTGTAAATAAAGGCTTGAAACTTTTCTACCATAAAATGCCATCACATCCCTTTTATGACTCAGCATCCCTCTCAATGTGCGACAACGAGTTGAACAAGGAGGCTGAAGATGAGCTCATTTTATTCTGATAAGGCATCACAACTGTACAGTACATCGCCTCACACATCCATATTGTCTCTTGAGTCATACAGACAGAAGAATAGAAAAATATAGATTGACACTGACTGTCACAATGAAGCTTTTTTTTTTTTAAACTAGCATGCCAACACTATAATAACCATCTATAATAAATATATAGAATAAAATCTATAAATCCATTTATAAATGGTAAATTGATCGTTTTTACTGTTAACAATTGAATGTTAATAATGTTTACTAATTATTAGTAATGCTATAATTTCTGTTATTGTATCATTAGTTTGTGTCATATGAAATAATTTATAAATTATATATTGTATCATAGCTGATTGGAGATGATAATTACATTCTGATTACATTAGCAAATTATTTATTAACCTTTTATTTATTGTACACATTATTATTATTCTATGTAATATATTATGTATTCATAATACTAATGGTTACCAAATGATTTGTAAGCCTTTAAGAAATTGTTTGGAAAACATCTATAAAAATAACATAGATAGATGGACCAAAAGTCAATTATTAACCATTGACAAAGTATTAACTATCCATCTAAATATTGTTTATAGACACTTTACAACGTATTTATTAACCATTTAACAAAGTATTATAATCATCAGCTGTAACTTTATAATATTAACTAGCTAAATAATGTTTATAGATGCTTTACAACATATTTATTCACCATTTAACAATGTATGAACATCCAAATAATGTTTATAGATGGTTTACAAACCAATTATTAACCATTAACAAAGTGTTACAAATATCTATTTTATGTTATGTTTATGTTTTACAAACAATTTCTTAAAGGTTTACAAATTATTTTGTAATCATTAACAAATACTTAATATAGTACATAAAATGTTACAATGTGTGCAACAATAAACTGCTTAAATAACATAGATTATGGCATTACTAATAATTAGTGAACATTATTAATAATTATAATTGAATTGTCTGTTAACAGTAAAATAACTATCAACTACATTTTAATTAACTATCAATTTACCATTTATAAACAATGGTTATTATGAAGTGTTACCACAAGCATACATTCTACCAACTAATTTTTTAGTGATGGTTTTTCCAGCCAGAATCCTCAGAAGGTGAAAATATACTGTACAAAGCAGCTGGAGTTGTTTTTGCTCTGCAGCAGATACATCATCATCATGTTGTGAGTTATAAAAACACTCAACAGTGTCTGCTTTGTGATGGTGATGGTGAGCAGATCTGCAGCATCACACAGAGGCTTTGCGGCCCTCCAGAGAGACAGTCGGGAAGCTTTTTGGCCGGCAGTTTGTACGCATACTGTAGGCTACCAGACAGCAGTTTAGATATTTGGCAGGGGAGACGCACGCTGTCGCAGCACCATTCAGGTGTTTCAGTGTGACAGCAACATCCTCACTCATGCTAGTCAGAAGAGCCCTTATTCAAATGGAATTACTATTGACTACACCGTTTTTTAAACTCAAGCAAAAGGGGAGAACATCTTCTGGTACAGTTCACTACAACAAGGTGTGTTTGTGTCAAACATCCTGAGATGAGAGCATGCATCAATTCAACTTCCATGACACCAACGACCCACCCCTCCAAAAAAACACCTTCACTGAAAAAGAAAATGGCTAAAAGAATATCAGTTACATCACATTGACACCACTACTAATCTATACTTTGGCAAACTTATAACAGCATTTCATTAAGTGTTAAGCTACACAAAATAACATGAAACGAAAAAACTTGCAGATAACTCTGAGAGTTTCTGTTACGTGAACTGTAACACACGAAAACAGCTCAGATTTTATACCAAAAACATCTCTTCCATTGCTGCTCTGTGCTTATTCATATACAAACAACAAAAATTGTGATTGTTGGAATGCAAATTTTTAATTTCAATCCAGAAACCCAAATTAGGGATGCACCGATACCGATACCGGATCAGATATCGGGCCGATACTGGCCCTAAATAGCTGGATCGGTTATCGGTGACAACAACAATCTATTAAATTCAATTCTGCTTATATACTATATATATTATATTTTATAATTTTAATTCCTGTTTTGAGCAAGTTGTTGCTGCATTAAAAAGGTTTACAACTGAATTGTAATTCCTGTTAATTTTGAAGATGTATTTTTGCCGAGTTGCTGGTGTACAATTTATTATTTAAAAAATAAATAACAAATCAGTAAATTTATATCTGTGTATTTTTTTGTTACATTTTGTTTTACAAAGTTAGGAAAGCAATGTTTAAGGCAAGGCTGTTGTTACCTTATACATAAAAGAATGATCGCAGTCACTTCCACACAGTGAGGTACACAACTTATTAATTAAACACTGGTATCAGATCGGTACTCGGTATCGGCTGATACCCAAAGCCTAGTTAAAGCTATCGGTATTGGGACTGAAAATGTCAGATCGGTGCATCCCTAGCCCAAAAACTGTCAGATAGCAACAGGAATTGTTGCTGATAACAATAAGAATAATACTGATGATGATAGTTTTTTTTTTTCTCTGCTTCGTACGTGATATCAGTCATGTAAACCTCCCAGAGGCAGGGTGCAGTATGGAAAACAACAAATGTTGATGATGTCACCACCACGTCACATCCCGATAGGCACAAACACTGAGGAGGGGGGCAGCATAGACCTGTTGGATGAAACACATTGTAACAGATGATTTTATATCTTGATATGTGAATAGTTTCTATGTGAACTCACCTTTTCTGGGTTGAAGGTGTCACCTCTATCTTTAAATCTGGTTACGCCTCATTTTCTATGGTCATCCCTGGGTTACTGGCACCTGAACAACACATCATTTAAGTCATTCAAAATCAGTTTTAACACTTAAGAGTGCGGTCAGTTACTTTGAGCAAATATGATGAATTGTTAATTTTACGAAACGGTCACTATATCCTTATAGTACTTCATGAGACAGATAATCTGAAAAAAATCAGTTTCCTCTGTGTCTTCCTAGTGCTCCTAATGTCATTTACAATATATCAACATGCCCGATAGAAAACAACCAGTCAGAGCCGAGCAGTCTCTACAGCAGCTGTCAATCACTGCACGCGAAACTCGCAAACTCTGATCAAACGGTCAAACTAGGCAGCGCTGATCAGATATGAATCAATACTCTACACTACAATATGTTTCTGAAAACATTTGAGGAGAGAAAGAGGCATTACAGTAACAGAATATTAATTCATATTTGATCAGCGCTGCCTAGTTCGACAGTTTGATCGGAGTTGGCGAGGTTTGCGAGCAGTGATTGACAGCTGGCCAGAGACAGCTCGGCTCTGATTGGTTGTTTTTCTTTGGGTGTGGTGAAATCTTGAAAATGCCATTAGGAGCACCAGGAGGACACATAGGAACAGTTTTTTTCTGTCTCATGCACTACTGTCAGGATATAGAGACAGTTTTATCAAAATAACTTTTCATGATATTTGCTCAAAGTTACCAACTGCAGCTTTAATCATCTTTTAAAAGCTTTCTTGGGGTTATGTAAGCAAGCGGTTATGGAGAAACCCACAAGGAGTATAACATTATCCTACCCTTCCTGTCTTTGTCTGTTGCACTGTCACTTTCAGTCCAGGAGGGGGTGCTGGTGAGCAGTCGACTCTGAGACTCCCTCAGCGGCTTGGAGGGGAACTGGCGGCCCTCTGCTGCACTGGAAACACACAAATACACGAATACACACAAGCACATGGATGAAGACAGGAGTCCTTCATGGGCACACTGAGGAGTATTTCTGGGCCCACTTCCTTCTTTAAATAAAATAGTCCTAAATCCTGTAATCCTATAATCTGAATGATTAATTTAAAACTACCAGGCCATAACTGCTGCAAGGTGATTCTCGTGCATCATTAAACCTACAGGGTTAATAAACCACTAGGGGCTGACTTGCAGTTGTGCAGCTCTGTGCTTTACTTCTTTATGGATGTGTGCTCTTCTTGTTTTACTCACCCCTTGTTGGCAGAGCTGGAGCCAGTGGTTGATGTGGGCTGCTCTGGGTCCAGATTCACCAGACAAGTCGGGAACGAGCAACCGTCACCTAAACTGGAAAGCCAGCAGAAAACACAGTAGGTGTAGATGTTTAAATGACCAGCTGGTAATAAATCTGTTGAATGTCGGTGACATTAGAAACAGCCATTAGAAATAACCAGTGGCAATTATGGGATAATGGTAAACTCTCGCGAGATGATTAAGGTTAGGCATTGACCTTGAATAGTTAGGGTTAGGATAGGTCATTGGCAGCGAGTCTCGCGAGAGTTTTTGCACGTTTTTGCAGATCTCAGATCAGATTTTTGCAGTTTGCGGGTTACCTTCTAGACACGACCATCATACCACACCAAGTAAGGCTGTAGCGGCCAAACCTCCAAGCGTGCAAGGCTACAATTAATTGCTTATGAATTTAACTTTTCATTTATAGGAGGATGATTGTGTTATTTCGTCTTTCAAATGTTACATAGTCTCGCTTTAATGTCTCTATTTCCACACAGAAACTTCCCATGTGTTTGTGTATTACAGTGGTTTAGTTTACAGAATAAATAGTAAGCAGTTGCGAATGATGGAACTAAAATGGGCTTCTGTATGAAATTACAACTGGATCTGAAATGGGTTTTTTCATATCAGCAATGTTTTGTTTATACATTAAACATGTAAAGATCTGGGGTTTATGTTGAAATCGTTTGACTGAGATTGTATATTCATAATATTATTTATTTAGTCAGCATGAATTAGTCATTTTTTGCAAAGCTGGAGCTTCTGACTGAATTCACAGTTGCGATGTTGTTGTTTACTGAAGCTAATGTCTCCTCTGGGACTTTTCCCTCCTTTGAACCATTTTGTTTCAGACTAAATGACAGCGCTCTCTAATCCCTGAGCTGCTGAGTGACTTCATTCATTTATTCAACACTTCTCTGACATCCTCAGTGAGATTGTTTGAAGCATTTTCTGAAGAAAATGTGTCATTGTTGTGAATATTGATGCTGATTGGCAGGATTTTTATAATCAATATGAAAACCTTATAGAGTTACAATTGTAGATTAAATTGAGGCTTTAAAGAGGCTCTGTTATGCTTTTGTGCTTTTCCTCTTTCCTTTAGTGTGTTATTGTTTTTTGTGCATGTAAAAGGTCTGCAAAGTTACGAAGCCCAAAGTCCACGCCAAAGGGAGTTCCTCTCCCCCGCAGAAACACTGCTCCTGAACTGCCTGACACGCCTTGCTTGAAGTCCCGCTCTTTCTTCTGTAACGTGGTGATGTCACCAAGTAACACATGTGCATAATATCTTTCTAGCGGCTCGTTTGGCACTCCCTAAAACAAAGCTAGTTAGAGTGGAGCTGGAGCGGTGTCCGAAGAGTTTTATTTGGTTTACCAATCACAACAGAGTGGGCCAGCTGACCAATCAGAGCAGACTGGGCTTTTCGGAAGGGGGAGGGGGTAGGAGCTCAAACAGAGCGTTTCAGACAGAGGGTGAAAAGTGGTGCTGCAGTACAGCCGATATGAGAAAAATAAAGTGTTTTTAGAACATTAAAGCATGTAAACATGTTAGTAGAAACCCAAAATACAAGTATGGACCTGAAAATAACCACAATAGGTCCCCTTTAAAACACTTCAGTTTTAGATTTGAACCCAATATAATATATTACCTAAAAACTGTACAGATGCTTTGCCAAAACTAAAACTGCTGAATTGGCCTCCATAAATATGAATGCATTATGTACCTTCTAATAACTCATAAACTGGACATGAACATGTCTTTATGCACAGCTGATCGGTGTCTGAGACGCCATATGACCCAAATCTCAACAGGTTAGAAGTTGGATTTGCTTTCACTGAACTCATTTTTAGTCGTAGCCACACGTTTGAGTTGTGGTTCTTGAAACAGAGCCTGAAGTCTTTGACCTGCTTGTCCTTCAGTCTAGACTCCAAATTGCAGGTCACCAGGGCCCCTGAACTGTCACACAACCTGCCAGGGGAAGTTATAAATAATTAACACATAGACTTGCTTTAATGGATTTGATTCTTTAGTTTGCTCCCTTAAGATTTATGATCTTTCTTTTTTAATATAAATGTATTTGATAGATATTTTTAGAGGATTTTCTTTTGATTGTCCTTGACAAATGCCCATTAGACCTTACCCAGAGAAAACAGGAATAGGCCAGTATTTAGCTTCATCTCCAAAGACCTGGCGGAAGTTCTTACTGAAGCCCAGACTGAAGCCGTTCTTATCTGTGCCGTGGCGAAACACTGGAGAACGCACAGCCTCTGAGAAGGACACATGGAGAAGAAGAGTCAATCGGACGTGAAGATGGATAAATGCAGCGCTCCCTCTCAGTCTTCATATAATCTATTATTCAGACTATTAGCAGGAGCTCATTCAGACAGCACATGAATGACTGCTGCTGAACAGCTGCATCAATGGAACAACTGTGAATGAAAAGTGTCTTTGTCGCACAGGAAAAGCAGATCTGAGACTGTGCCACCATGTGTGACTTCTCTTCCTAGAAGTGTCTGTTACTAAGCTGCTTACCGCTCTCAGCCTTGTGTCTTTGCATTACACTGTAACGTACTCCTATGGATAATCCACTCTCCTCCACACACAGACAAAGTGAGCCACTGTGCACACATAATGAGAAACTGCTCCGTCTGATAGCGGCCCAGAGAGGCTCATCAAATCACTGCGCTGATGAGGACGGCGGTGACTGATGGTGGGAAAAATGCAATGAAACATCCTTCATCATTTGTGCAAAGACGACACTGTTAGCAGACTGAGAGCAGATACTCAGCGTACACGGACCTGAGCGAGCCGCTGTCCGACACAAGCTGTATAATTACTGCATCCACAAACACAACACACACACATACATGATGCACATGGGTGGATTATGAGATAATGAGCCCCTGGGCACAGACATGCAAATGGCCCCACCACCTCTCCTACATAGGAGCAAGACAGACTTTATAGTTGTTTAGCCACTTTTTGTAGTTGTTTTGTGTCTCTTTGTGGTCATTTTGGGTCACTTTGAAATTGTTTAGGTCTTTTTGTAGTTGTTTTGTGTGTCTTTGTAGTCATTTTGAGTCTCTTTGTAGTCATTTTGCATCTCTATGTAGTCGCTTTGAGACTCTTAGTTGTTTTGTGTCTCTTTGTAGTCATCTTGAGTCTCTTTGTAGTCATTTTGCATCTCTATGTAGTCGCTTTGAGACTCTTAGTAGTTGTTTTATGTGTCTTTGTAGTCATTTTGAGTCTCTTTGTAGTCATTTTGCATCTCTATGTAGTCGCTTTCAGACTCTTAGTAGTTGTTTTGTGTCTCTTTGTAATTGTTTTGGTCTTTTTGTAGTTATTGTTTGTCTCTTTGTGGTCATTTTGAGTCTTGTTGTACTTGTTTTGTGTCTATTTGTAGTAATGTTGAGTCTCTCTGTAGTTGCTTTGTGTCAATTTGTAGTCATTTTGTGTCTTTTTGAGGTTGTGAGTAGTTGTTGTGTCATTGTGTGTCTTTCTGCAGCTGTTTTACATGTCTTGGTAGCTGTTTTGGTCTCTTTGTAGTCTTTTTGTGTCTCTTTGTAGTCGTATGTATGTTTCTTTGAGTGACATTTTGTAGGTGAAGGCCATGGGGCCCCTGACCCCCGGGCCTGTACCCAGTAGGCCCCTTCAGCAATCCATCCAGGATGATACATGAAGAACGCCACCTACCGAGGGTGGATCTGTTCTTGCAGACGAGCCAGCAGTGATAGGTGAGAAGCGAAGCCAGGCTGACAGAGAACATGGAGGCCGAGAAGAAGAGGAACAGGATGTGGAACTTGGCCTGAGTGTCTGGGAGGCCGTTCTGAAGGGAAAACAGCAACCAAACAATCAATGCAATGAAAAAAGAGTGGACACTAACACTTTGAGACGGAGTGGGATCTGAGAGATTTCTACTCTACTAGTGTTCTAGGGGAGCTCATTAAATAGTTTCTATCTCAGTGCCACTAGCTAGATGGTTGTTCATACCAGGTATGCTCTCAGACGAAAATGTGCTCTACCCCCAGCCTTGTGAAAGAAAATCAAATACCACATATTCAACACAGAATGCATGTTTTCAGATGTCCTTTTGATTATACATATAGTTTGTGCAAACACAACCCCTGCAGAAATACATAATTGTATTAATGGTTCATGTTGTGATGGTCAAGCCATACTCACCAGCCAAAACTTAACGAAGTACTGAAGATCTGTAGCAGTTATAAAAAGGCAGTAGAGTAGCGAATATGCCAAGAACAGCATGAAAAACTTGTAGTTGGAGAATCCCACGCAGTTGTTCACCCTGCAGCAAAGGTGAAAGGATGCAGGTCAGTGTGGGAAAATGTCATCATTAGTACATGTTCAGATCTTTTCTAAAAGCAGAGATACAGGAGTTGAAGAGATGAAGAAATTAAACAGTTGAGCAGAAGAACAGTAAATGTTGGGGATGGGTTTTATAGATGTGCAAACAACTATTCCAGGCAATTCTTCTAAATGACCCATTTTCTGGCCTGTTTCAGACTGAAATAAAACAGGTAAGTGCATCACAACTGTTTGGCAGAACTTTAAGAGAAAACCTTCATTCAGCAGGTTTGTTTCATGTGAATTAGAGGACCTGGTATTTTCAGCCAATCAGGGACCGGTTTTGGGCTAAGGACATCGGGCATTTTTGGAGAGCATTACAGAAAACAACTCCAGCATCCTATTGCTCTATGAGCCAATATATTCAGCTTCTTTCAAGAATTTCTCCCAAAGCATGGTACGTTATTGCAAAGAGAGCAGACAAACCGATCATGTTTAGCAAAAATTACACCGGCTGGAATCAGATTTGTTTTGTCTCCCTCTACTGCCAAAATGTGTCGTCTGGCAGGATGAGAGGTTAGAGTACCCAAATCTGTCCAGTAAACAAGCTCTGCCATGTGATATGTGTTTACGAGCCCTGTTAACTGGAACAGGACTGGGCAGTGTGGTGCTGAAGAAAGAAAAAAACGAAACCATGAGGCCTGAGTACCGTGGGGCCTTTAAAGGGATAGTTTGTGTGTTTTGAAGTGGGGTTACACAGAAGCAAAGCAATGTACTGCTGTGGACGGGGCCGGCAGCAAAATGTACTTCAGCCACCTAAAAGAAAGGCCCACCTAAATAAAATCAATATCAGTTTAAGTGTATGCTATACTGAGAATATTTTCACCACTTTACCTTGCCGTCAGACAGCCCTTTCCGACGGGGAACTGAAGCTGAAGCTCTCGCCAAAGTCACTCCATTGAATAAACCTATAATTTTACCTCACTGAAAACAGGAGTTGCTGGTCTACCGCTGCCTCGATCGCTTAGCTTGTTTGTGTTCTTGTGTCCCTTTGGTGAATCTAAACTAACCAAAGTCACACAATAACACAAACTAACCGGTCGAGGCAGCGATACACCAGCAACTCCTGTGTTCTGCGGGGTAAAATTACTGAGTCTGGTTGCTTTGGTGAGAGCATAGATAATGGCTTCAGTTATAGGTAATGACGTTATAGCTGTCTCAAGGCAAGATAAACCAGCAAAAATATTCTAAATATAGTGTACACATCAATGGATATTGATCTTTTTAGGTGAGCCTTTCTTGTAGGTGGCTAAAATACGCTTTGCTGCCGGCCCCGTCCACAGCAGTACATTGCTTTGCTCCCGTGTGGTAACTCCTGTCTGCTTCTACAAACTGGGGGCGTGCCGGCCGTCATCTACTTTAGGTAATACACTGACTATGGATACGTCATACAACCCTACTTCAAAACACCCAGACTATCCCTTTAATGAAAAGGAAATGATATAATGACACGATACACTAACAACACCATGTGAGTGCAGTGGTACATCAGTACAGTGTCACTGATATTTGTTTAAAATCCTATTGCCACTACATACCATGGGCAGTGGTGATCCATCTTCAGGATGCATCTGTAACACAGCAGGGTCAGGACGTCAGTGTAATTGAATCTCACTCTGCCTGCCAGAATTCAATATATATGGTGCGGTCTGTTCTCTATAGGTGCATGAGCAGAGAGCCATACTTATCACAGACTGAACAATGGTGACATCGATCAGGCTTCAGCAGCTGGCAGCGGTCACAGAAACGGATTGCTGAGGAGACACGGCCAATTCAATCACACAGCCGTCAGCAGCAGCGGCAGCTCTAACACTTGACCACAGACTTAACAATGTGACGGGAGTGCGCGTCAGTCAAGCCTGTTGTTCTGCATCAGCAGCAGCAGTGTGTGCTGTACTGTACCTCCAGAGTTGGTGCGGGTGTTGATGGGCAGATCCTTGGCTATCCTCCTCAGGATCTCCTGCTGAGACTCCCCCCGATCTTCACGCTCCAGCAGCTCTTTGTCAGAGTAGGACAGGTGAAACTATGTAGGGCAGAACACAGAGGGAAAGACAAACAACACCTGCGATTTAGCAACCGCTCAATCTGTTTATTTCCAATGAATCATATCCTTATTTGTCAAAACAGAGTCTAATTTTATTTTGTCAGATAAGCTACAAGCTGTTAGTATCAGCAGTGCAGAGATGTCTGTCTCTGTGAAGCTCAGTAGGCAGTGAATTTCTGTGTCTTCCATTTGTTTCGGTTCTTTCTGCCCCAGCAGGCAAACGGGAGCAAAGCAGCACAGAGCTGCGATATTACTTTCAGCCACTCAGGCGATTTATGATTGAACACTGGAAACAAATAACTCTGGCGATAACAAATAGCACAGCACACATGAATTGTGACTTTCATTACAATCTCGAAACCTCAAGTGATCCAGCGATCACGTCTCATAAAGAAAAGCGTTCATATAAGGTGACTGCTGCCTGCATGTGTGCTTCGCCTTGGATAAAAGTGAAATGCAAAGATGGCTTTTCTCTCTAAGATGTATGCATGTGTGTGTGTGTGTGTGTGTGTGTGTGTGTGTGTGTGTGTGTGTGTGTGTTCAGCCTGCAGAGCTGAAGTGCTGTGGTCAGGATCAGAGCCATTACGGTGCAGCTCCAGGCACTTCCACTGGAAAGTATTATTAGTCTAAATGCAGCGTTCAATCACGCGGGGAAGCTGTAACCTACATGTGCACTTCCCACCATGCCTCATCATCATCCCAGCCGACAGTAACGCTGCGTCGCAGACAGACACACTCACCTCCTTCAGGGGGTTCATGGGCCTGGTGAAGATGGTTTGCCAGTACGCCCACACGAACATGATGAAGATGGCATGGTACACCAGCAAGTATATAACTGGAAGCAGAAAAAGCATCATCATCATCTATCATCAGCTTCATATTGGTGTGATTCAATGTCATTTATTTTGCTTTCACTGCATGGCAATACAAAATATTCAAATTATTATGTCAAAATCAGAATCCACCCATTTATTTATCCACTCGTTATGCGCGTTGGGTCAGGATAAAAATGTAAAAAGAAATAGGACCAAATGCTACAAGTCAGCTCTAAAACCTCAACATTCAGATGAACGTGACTTTGATTCATAATCTAATTATTTCTTAAATTGTGTGGTGGGACAAATATTTATGCAGTAGATACATTTATAGAGTATCTCAGGCTCTGAGCCGAGATAAACGAGACAGCCATGCTAGCTCAAAGAACGTATATTGCCAGGAAGTGAGAGTCAATTGTTCCTTCCATTACAACATCAGCGCCTAGCAGCAAAGCTACGCTTCTGCCATTTTGAACTGAAAGCGACTACCGGATGCCAGTAAAACGTCCGCCTACAAAGTGCTGTACAAAAGCGAAACAAAATTATTTTTATTCTATTATCATACTCTACCAAAATGGCCTGCGTTCAACAATCAAATACAATAACTATAATAAACGTCCAATATGGTGGCAGCCAACACCAAAGTTTCATCTCCTTGCTTCTAAACTCTTTGGCTAGCATCTCTGTGAGGCAGTACTTAGGCACAGTGGTGCTTTGAGGTACAGTAAATGCTAACATCTGGATGCTAACATGCTGATGTTTAGTAGGTACCCGGGCTGGATCCGAAGTCACATACTATGCACTATATACTCTATATGTGTACTATCGTTCAACATACATTTGTGTGAATAAACTGTAGTATGTATCTTTTGGGACGCAATGAGCAGTAATTTACCTCGTAACTTTCTGAGAGCCTCCTTGCCGGTTTCGGACATACTAAAAAGTCCTAAATAGGCCTACTGTTTTAGCGTACTAAATAGCATAAAGCAAATAGCAATAGTTATGGAATTTCGGACGCAACCAATGTTTACCATGTTCACCATCTTAGTTTAACGTGTTAGCATGTTCACTTTTACTAATTAGCACTAAACACAAAGTACATCCGAGGCTGATGAGAATCTCATTAGTTTTGCAGGTATTTGGTCATCAGCCAAAGTATTGGACACATTTATTTCAATCTGTTGGATCAGAGGATCGCATAAGTGATTACAATTCATCCTGAGGGGAACATGAAGGTCTGTTCCAAATAATATATAGTGGCTATCCAAATGTGAACCTCGTGGAGACGCTAGAGGAAAAGTCAGTAGGATTCATCCTCGGGGGACCATGAATTTCTGTACATTTCTGTGAATTTCATGGCAATCCATCCAACAGCTGCTGAGATATTTCAGTCTGGACCAAAGTGGTGCAGCGACCGACTGGCAGCCTGACATTGCCATCCCTAGAGCCATGCTGCTAGCATGTCTAAAAATGAAAGGCGATGTATTTTTGGTCTCTTTCAGTTCATCTCTCGACTCCGTGGATACAAGATGCACACTGAATAAACCCTGCGTTTAAACCTGTACCTGAGCCGATGAAAATAAACATCTTGTGACATCGTTCCAGCTGATACAGGCTGATTATGGTGATTTGATGTGGGCTGCCTCTGCCAGACTGAAGGCTGATGCTGAGCTAAACTCAACAACATATAACAAATGCAGAACAGCTGAGGACACTTGTGACTCCTCTCGATGTTAAACGGCATTGCAAATCACTTACCCTTTTCTCCCGTGTGTTCGATAGACTCTGAAAAGTGAAAAATAAGAAGGCACAGTCAGCTCTGTGTAGATGAAAGAAGGCCAAACACTTAACACACTATCCCAAATTTGTAGATCAACATGGAGGAAAACTCAAATTATTTTTTTCTTCTCAACCCTTCACACAGGGACCACCTCCACGTGGTGTGTCTTACATAATACATGTTTGACTGTCAGTCAATGTCTGAATTCAAATCAGCAAAACTGAAGAATGCTGACTCTGTAAAGCCTTAATACCACACCAGTCACAAAATCAATATACAGCACGCTCCCAGTCAGATAGTTCCACTCATTGTTCCCCTCATATAGAAAAGCATTAGCGTGCATTGACAAAAGGCATTGAAAACCACAGGAGCGTCCTGCACACACACACGCACACACACACACACACACACACACACACACACAGTAAAGATCTGGACTCCAACATAAAAAGAGACAAGTGGAGACCTGTTGGGAGATATTAGCTGACACTGTTTTATATCTGTCCCAATATCTAAGCAATGATTAGCTGCGCATACAGAATCACCCATCATCAGTACACACACACATACACACACACACACACACACACATATGCACAAACTGAGGAAAGGTGAGCCAAGTTGCTGAATCGAGGCGTGCAGCCAAAAATCACGTGCATGCCGCCTTGGCAGCATTAAAAGCCCCAGAGTCTGATACAGTGAAGCAGAAGTGTATGTGTGATTAAGAGCATGTGCAGGGATGTATGTTAATGTGTCTATGAAAGCATTACAGTACTCTCTGTTCCTCTTTGCATTCAACAAGGTCAATTTTCAACAACACATGGACTTCAAGAAGTCCAAAGACCACCTGATTCCTAAAAAGGACCAACTGTTTGAAAAGCTGACGTTCGGTGCTTTAAAAGAAAGTGGGTCAGCCACAGATTGCTTGGGGTGAATTATGTAAGCCAGACAATGGGATTAACTCAGCCGCCGAACGAGAGGTATCAGCTGACGATACTTTCACACAACTGTCTCTGTGTCTGTCTGCAGA